>VXBL01000332.1:1081536-1136695 GCA_013400195.1 Aramus guarauna | reverse complement strand
GTTGTTCTCTGGGTACCCAGCTCCCTGTGCTGGAAGACAGGGACAGGGAGCAGAATAAATACCCCATAATCTAAGGGGAAATGGTTAGTGACCTGCTACACCATTTAGACACACACAAGTCTATGGGGCTGAATGGAATCTACCCAAGGGTACTGAGGGAGCTGGTGGAAGTGCTCATCAAGCCACTTTCCATCATTTATCAGCAGTCCTGGTTAACTGGGGAAGTGCCGGTTGACTGGAGGTTAGCAAATGTGATGCCCATCTACAAGAATGGCCAAAAGGAGGACCCGGGGAACTGCAGACCTGTCTGACCTCGGTGCTGGGGAAGGTTATGGAGCAGTGAGTGGCATCATGTGGCATTTACAGGACAACCAGATGATCAGGACCAGTCAGCATGGGTTTATGAAAAGCAGGTCCTGCTAACCTGATCTCCTTCTATGACAAGGTTACCTGCTTAGTGGATGAGGGTTAAGGCTCAACAAAGAATGTTGTCTACCTAGATTTTGGTAAAGTCTTTGATACCGTTTCCCCCCAGCATTCTCCTGGAGAAACTGGCTGCTCATTATTTGGACAGGCATATGCTTTGCTGGGTAAAAAACTGGCTGGATGGCTGGGCCCAAAGAGTTGTGGTGAATGGAGTTAAATCCAGTTGGCATCTGGTCACAAGTGGTGTTCCCCAGCGCTCAGTACTGGGGCCAGTTCTCTTTAATAGCTTTATCAACAAGGGGATTGAGTGCACTCTCACTAAGTTTGCAGGAAATACCAAGTTGGCGATGACTGTTGATCTGCTTGAGGGAAGAAAGGCTCTAAAGAGGGATCTGGACAGACTGGATTGATGGGCTGAGGCCAACTGTGTGAGGTTCAACAAGGCTGAGTGCTGGGTCCTGCACTTGGTTCACAACAATGCCATGCAACACCACAGGCTTGGGGAAGAGTGGCTGAAAAGCTGCCCAGCAGAAAAGGACCTGGGGGTGTTGATCAACAGCCAGCTGAATATGAGCCAGCAGTGTGTCCAGGTGGCCAACACCATCCTGGATTGTGTGGCCAGCACAAATAGTGTGGCCAGCAAGACTAGGGAAGTGATTGGCTTGACACTGGTGAGGTCACACCTTGAGTACTGTATTCAGTTCTGGGCCCCTCAGTACAAGAAAGACATTGAGGTGCTGGAGCATGTCCAAAGAAGGGCAACAAAGCTGGTGAAGGGTCTGGAGCACAAATATTCTGAGGAGTGGTTAAGGGAACTGGAGTTATTTAGCCTGAAGAAAAGTAGGCTGAGGAGAGACCTTATCGCTCTCTGCAAATACCTGAAAGGAGGTTGTAGTGAGGTGGACATCAGTCTCTTCTCCCATAGGAGACAGGTGACAGGACAAAAGGGAATGGCTTCAAGTTGTACCAGGGGAGGTTTAGAATGGATATTAGGAAAAATGTCTTCACCAAAAGGGTTGTCAAGCACTGGAACAGGCTGCCCAAGGAAGTGGCTGAGTCACCATCCCTGGAATTATTTAAAAGATGTGTGGATGTGGTGCTTAAGAACATGGTTTAGTGGTGGACTTGGCAGTGCTTGCTTAACAGTTGAACTTGATGATCTTAAAGGACTTTTCCAACCAGAATGATTCTGTGATTCCATGATTCTATTTCTGAAACTGTGGCATTTGCCGTTCCTGCTTCTGAAACAGTAGTGTTTACCTCGATCTCCTCTACACTTATAGTTGTAATCCTCTTTACTTTTCTAGTTTCCACTCATTTAAATTCTCCAGTTTTCTGTTTACCCAAAATGCTATATCTAAGATCCCCATCTTTAGCTACTATTACCACAGCAAATGTCTTGTCCTGCTGTAGACTTGAATCCAAGCTGTTACTCTGCGATGAGAGTCAACACAATTTTACCACTAAATAAATCTTACCTGTTTTTTCCCCCAGGATTTTACACACACATTGGAAAATTATCCTTTAGATGTTGGGGTTTTGCCTTCTCAGTTTCACATTGACTATTGTCTTCTCCCGAATTCCCCAGACTTCTTGTGTTCCCTTTTCCCTTCAAATGTTTTTTAATGTTTTTGTCAAAGTTTTCTTATGCTGATGCTGACACTGATTATGTCTGCATACTTTATGTATTGGAACTAAAGTATGATGTTATAAAGTCCTCAGGAGAAAGGATTTTGTTATTCAGAGCATTTTGAAATGCTGTGGACATTTAAAATGTTGGCCAAAAAAATTAATGGTGGCAGAACTTTATTAAACTTCTTGTAAAAACATGACAAAATTCTTCTCTGTGATATGCATGGAAAATCTCCACCTGTATACTCTGTTCTCTGCATCCATGGAACACCCATGAATGCTTCATTAATGGCAATAAAATTTTATATTCATAAAAGGAAGCTGGAGTATCAAAAATTATATCTACTTTGGGTTGTGAGAAAATTTAACCTTATATTTAAACAATGCTGCAGAATTTGAGAGCCAATATTTCCTGCTGTGTACAGGACCAGGTAGTGAACTGCATGATTTGAGATACAACTTCTCAGTAGTGCATTTAATATGTGAATTAGTGCAACTAATTTTTTGACCGCTCTCATTTTGTCTATATTATATATTTGTAGCAAATTTTGGGTAAGAATCAACAGTTGTTAATTACATATATAACTGTATATATACTATATTTTAGTACAATATGGCCCTTATGTGACTTAGGGTTTTATGATTGTTATTGATAGTAATAGTAAATGATAGTACTTTCATCAATATTTGCAGGAAATTGAAACAAATTGATTGAATTCAACTTGGTTATTTTAATTTACTTTTGTGCCATATCATTGAATAACTCATGCTCATTTAAGACTGGTATTCTACTCAGCCAATATCACTGTGAGAGTACACCTTGGCCACCTCTGCTGACTCACACATCTACTTCCATACAGCAAATAGACCGACAAAAATAGATGTGTACAACATGGAGTTTTTTCTGCTTGGTTTTGTTTCTGTTAGTTGCATGGAGCCAATGAAGTGCAAAATCAACATCATTATAACTGTATTTTGACTAAAGGACTGCATTTTTCTGTTAGGAATAGTTACACCACTCTGATGACGCTGAGCATGTCAGCACAGGCTAGAAAAAGACAGATTTCTTTCTAGCTGCTTCAAACACAGGAGGTATGGCTCAATGGGACCGAGCTGTGTGCAGTAGGAGTCCTTAGAAGACAATGACCTGAATTTTGAAGTTCAGAAAGGAAAAGAAAACTAGGCAGAGAACATTTAGGTGAACTCTTTTTTTAAATCTAGGTAACATGTATATTTCTACTAGCTGTTCATGTTTTCAGTAAGTTTAGTTACTTTTTTAACAGCTTGAGGTTTATGTTACTTGCTGCCTCATATTCCAGAACAGCTAAGAAAAGTAGATAAATAAATTAAATGGTGCTTTGACTGTAGACTGTTGAAAAGTGTGGAAACAGGTAAGTGGGAGTAGAAGGTTGAGGTCTCAACTCATCATAGAAACAAATACAATTTGAGGTTATCACTGTTAAAGTACCACACAATATGTATGTATTGCATTAGAGGGACAGGAGACTTGGATCCACAATTAGGCAAGAATCCAGATGGTTGAGATTCAAGTATCGTTACTGAATACCAGATAAAGTCCCAGCACTTTGCTGTCATCACACTTGGCATGGAAACTATCGGAATACAACAAACACAATACCCCACTGTGGTATTTCAGAAAAGCTTCAAGTTAGCACTGTTTTGCTCTTCAGGTAAGTAATGCTCACGTTTCAAATGTTAAACTGCATTAATTTACATTGCATAAAAATGTTATGTCTGTGTGCTCTTTCTGCTAGTAGAGGTTGGTTTTCAAAACCTCTGAAAAAATTCATATTAACTCAAGTTCAAATGAAATTGAAAATAACAGAAACTTTCTTTTCAATGGAAAAGGAAATGACATAGAGCTGAGCTGAAAAATCTGGGATGTGAAAATGTCTTCAAGAGTATTAATCGCTATGAAGCCGTGATAAGCATCCATTACCTTTACCATACCATTTCACAAAACCTTTACAATATTTCTTATAAAGGCCTTTAAAGTTAATTTTGAAAGAGTCTTGGATGTACAGAGAGCAGTAACAAACCAAAAATAACACAGTACCAATAGTAAATGAAACTATGTGTGACTCAGGGGACTGGGTGGTTTTCCATAACATGGTCTCAAAGGATGTCTACAGAATTGCTTCCTTTGGCCTTTTTAACTCTTCCTGTGACACCAGCACAGAGGAATTGGAGTTCTTTGGTATATTGTTTGGTTAGATTTTCAAAATGATTATAATAGGGCTAGCCTGAACTGTAAGTATTGAAAAAATAGTATTGCTTAAATTAGCTTTGATATTTTTTCTGTATTAATGTTTGTTAATAAATTATTCTTTACTGTAGTGACTGTGAAGAGTTAAATGACTGAAATTGATAAGTCTCTTGAATCTGCTGTCCTGTACGGAAGTAGGATTTCTTTTAATTACCTGCAAGATGGGTCCCAGGTGCTTACTCTGCATTTGCTCTGCATGCAGATCCAGCTTTGACATCATTGGGATTCCAGAGAGAGCAGGAGTGCAGAGGAGATCCTCATGGCAGATAAGAAAGTGAATGCAGTCTGAGAATCTTTCCTTCAAAAAGGGTAGTCTGTTTCCAGGGGGGGAAAAAAAAAGCCTATTAAATTTTCCTGCATTGATTGAGATGGAGAATGTAAGAGGAGGAAGAAATTATGCTTTCTTCTTTTTCTGTGGGTGGTGTGTTTTTGTTTGTTTTGGTTTTTTTTTTTTTTTCTTTTTTCTTTTCCTCCTTTAAACAACATAATGAGTTAATGCCACCTGGATTCTGATTTGAGACTGTGCTGTGTGCATGTCTGCTCAAACAGCCTTTTATCCAGTACTTACAGTTCATGACAGTAGCTGTACTGCCATAATATACCCCTTTTTAGCTGCGTATCTGTGCACTCATGGATGTATTGGTAGTGCACATTAGCTAGATCTGTAGAGTTAAATTTGAAACTGAAGAAGATATTATATCCCTGCTTATGCATCAAGTATTAACTAAGGACTTGGAAGCTGTGGAATCTTATCAAAATTTTAGACTTTGAAACAAATATTTTTTTTAGGTTCTGTAAAATATTCTAGTGAATAACTGTCTTTGAAGAAAATTTGCTGAATTGTAATCAAAATAATTTGCATCAGACACCTGAGATATAATAGTCGAGCTTATCTAGTTTAAGAACAAAAATGAATTGAGTAGCTAATGTAAATAACCTGATTTTTAAATTAAATATTCAAAATAAGCTACCCTAGAGCTGTTAGATATCTAATCAATTATCAGTATATTTTTGAGGAATAAATCTGTAATTCAAATAACTCAATAACTGAAGAATAATGTGTTCTGTTTGCAGATAATTTATGAAGAGAAAAAAAGAGATTAAATAAATCAAATATTATTTTTGAATTACATGCTCACCTTTATTAAACGTTTATTATAATACGAATTAAAGAGTTGAATTGAGTTTTCTGAACTGTCTTGGGAAGATTGTCTTTGTTATGACATATTAGTATTAAATGGTAGGCTTGGTACCTTTCAATTATTCTGTAAATATAAGCCCATAAAAGACATTAGTCATATTTTAAAACTACTTGATAGGTATTTGCCAGGAAAGCGTGAAGTAAAATGGAAAAAACTAAAAAGTTTGTAATTGGCAGAATGTTAGGGAATTAACACTTTCTATGGAATAGGATGCAACTTTTGGATTAAGGTTTTAAGTACATAGTACTACTTTGACCTGCCTTTTATTATTCCATCAGATTTCTGAAATTCCTATTGAAAAATGAACGGAGATTCTGTAATAGCTCTTCTTCTACCACAATTTCATCATTTCTTTAGATACTTGAAAATGCAAAGCTAACTTAATGGGACAGCAAAACAATACAGAATTGAGTGTATTATTTTGCAGTCATTTTCCCCATCAATATTTTCCCCCCAAGTTTCCATCTGCATGAATACAGACTTCTAAAATCAGATTCAAATTTCCTGCACAAAATCTTAAGGAAGAAAATAATCAGTTCAGATTATTTTTTTTAGTGCAGTCAGTCTCTCAAAATCCAGAGTCTATGTTAGCATACGTTTAGACAAGTTCTGTTAAAAGATTTGTGAATTAAGATAATTGTCTTAACTTCCTGTTGATGAATTTCCTATATGTTATCTATGTTTTTGTGTTTCCCTATGATCATGCTTTATATCCTATACACCCTAATATTTTATAATATTTCTTTTTGTTGTTGTAACACATCTCAGCAGATGGTCTTAGCAGTCACTTGCCTGTATTCATCTGCTACATTTAGTCCTCTCTAGTTCATGAGCAGATCAAGAAATCTCCAATGTCAAATTGAAAAAGTACTCCATTTTACAAGCTGCACTTCATATTCTTTCAAAAAAAGTACTACTTCTCAGTGTCCTCTCACATTTCTTGTGAGAGTCTTAGCTGGTTTAAAAGTCAGTGAATACGTGCCATTTGGTTTACACATGTACCATGTGATTGTGAAATCACATTTAGGAGCCAAGATACAGTATATCCTAACTATTAATTTGCAATAAACTTGACCAGCACAGTGAGAAAACTGTTACAAGTATTACTGCAGCTTTAGTGGGAATGAAATTACATGATTAATCATTTTATAAGTGACTTAGGAGACTGGAAGAGAAAGATGCTTTTAAAGAAAAAAAAAATTATCTGGAGAAAGAATACAAACATTCACATTAAAAAATCCCGAGGCAGAATTATATATTGGCATTTCTTAACAGTAACATGTTGCTGCTTTAAGACTCATTAGAACAAAATCTTCTTGATGTTAAATTTCTCTTACAGAAGTGCCAGAAATATTTTATTCCTAGACACTCTATGACTATTTAATCACAATTTCTATGAGAAAAGACTATTGTATTTCATGATTCTAGCAATTAGGAAGTTTAAATGTATCGTTATATTAAACAGACGCTTTGCACACTTTTCCAACCTGTAGTCATCTTGAGAGAAATGTCATAATTAATTGCTCTGTTGACTGTTTTGAGGGGGAAAAAAGGAGAATCTGAGTGCTGATGAAACTGTAAATAGTCAAACTTTTCTCAGGAAGAAGAGAAGACTAAGGCATTTCTTGTGTAAACTGCTAAATATATCTCAATAGGCTAGTCTAACGAAGACCTTGAATAGCTAAGCGTCTTGACAAAATGATAAATAGTCCCTTTTATCAAGGGGAAAATGTTGTAAATAAGTTTTTCTAATGCTTTTATTTTATGAGATTAGATTAATTTTTCATTGCTTTATTTTATCTTATTACCTTTAACTAGGACACTAAGTATTCCTTGCAGTTTATATAGTGTGCATCTCTTTTGGAAGCAAATGCCTTCCCATAGTAAAATGTGAACCCTTTGTTCATTTTTTTCCCACCTCATGCCATTGATATCTAAAGTAACTGAGCTAAAGCCAGTGGACTCGCGCAAGATTTACACTAGTGTAAATGGGAATGGATTCGTGGTCTCGGTGCTCTTAGTCAGCCTCGTGTTCCCCCCTTCTGTCTTAAATATCAGCCATGCATTTGTCAAACAGTTCATAATGTGTTTCAGAAAAAAAAAAAAAAAAAAAAGGAAATAATGTCCTTCTAATTTACTACTTTCACATGATACATTTTCCACTGCAGGCCACCAAGACAGTGAGCTGAAGAATTTCACTGTGCCTGTGTGAACTAAGTAATTATTATCTTCAGGCTTGACTTGCTGTCTCATAATTTTGGTTGTGCCTGGTGTCATTTTCTCATAAGACTATCTACATATAAACAGAGGGATGTGTGATGGAGGACCATGAGATTTGAATATGAATTATCTCTTTGTTGTGTATTGTATCTTATGCATAAATTCATGGCTTTACCGTTTGCAAGTTATCAGAAGATAAAAACATTTCATGGCTGAAAATTGTTCTCGTTATTTTATTCCTTAAATTATTTTCCTCCATTGTGGCTTTTAATTCACTATGTTTTGTTTTTAATTTATTTCTAAATAGGCTTTTTATTGAATACATTATGTCAGGATTTAATAGAGGATGCCCCTTGCCTGGTATTAAGTTCCTGTGCATATGGGTAATGTTGTCCATCCTACTATAAGATAGGAGTGCTTTTTCCAATGCACGCGTGGTGTTTTAACTCTGGGACTCTAATGATGCTTTTGGGAGCTTTCTGAAACCATACCTCTGTGAGACTCCTTGTTTGGATTCCCAGGATCCTGAGTTACCTGAAAATCAAAGCTGTTACAACTAGGGTCAGTTTGTGGGATTCATTGCCCCAAACAAGACAGCGAGCATGTGCTCACCGCACAGGTTTTGTCTATTTACTGCAACGTGGCTAAGTAGGCAAACTCATAGAACTGCCATGTACAATAAATATTAGG
Organism: Aramus guarauna; assembly: GCA_013400195.1. Classification (NCBI taxonomy): domain Eukaryota; kingdom Metazoa; phylum Chordata; class Aves; order Gruiformes; family Aramidae; genus Aramus; species Aramus guarauna. The sequence goes on along the minus strand of VXBL01000332.1, from coordinate 1,128,238 downwards.
TCTGACCTCTTGGCTAAGATCAAGTGTGAAATCACTTTAATATCTGATGCATTACCTCCCATGGGATTCTGTCCTACCCTTGCAAGGAAATGGACTCCGTAATCTGACAGCTCGTTTCCTTTGCCAGCTACTACTAGGCAGAGGTGTACTAGGAGCAGCTGTAGAGGGAAGGCTGTGGAAGCTGGAAATGGACACTCACTGCTCTCTACTTTACTGGGAAATGTTCTCCTTCTGACTTAATAAAGGGCATGTGTTCTGTTATGGAAAGCAAAGCACTTTTTGAGTCTCTCAAGCAGAGCAGCATGTTGACAGAATGAGCAGCAGGTTCACTGCTGAAGAATTTATGTCTTCTGTTCAGGGATGTAGCTCAAGATCTTTGTAAAAAGATGTAGAAATGTCAGGTAGAGGCTGTAGATGGTGTAGATTGGATTTTTTGGGCCTGTGCCTCTCTTGAAACAGCACTGGTATTCCATCAAGCTCCATCATGACAGTGCAGACAATGGGAAAGAGAGACAAGAGGAAGCTCTCACTGCCTACTTTCATCTGAGGGCGGTAGCACTTGAAATAAATAATACATGTACTCACAATTTTTTCCATTTTAAACCCCAAAAGTCTAAAAAAGATGGAAACTAGTCATTTTTAGCCCCCCAGATGGTTAAAAAAAGAGAGATGGGACAAGTATACTGAACATACTGACACCCTTTTATGTGTGTCCATTTTGCTCCCATTCTCAAAGTTTTCTACAGCTGGTCAGATAGAGTCGTACATAAGCCACCACAGTTCTTGTGCACCTAACAGGGAACGATTCAGAAGCAGACTGAGCAGGAAGGCACAGAAAGCTAGCAAAAAAGATAAGCTGAAGAGGAAAACAGGAGTTCAGGTACATCCCTTTGTTGAGCAATATGTCTCATTCAGGGCTGTGTACTAGTTTTTCTCCATAAGGTCTCAAAGGATGCAATTTCAGCATCTAATAATTTGGCTATGGTTCATGCCAGCATCCTTCTCTCATCACCACGCTGCTGTGTGTTTGTTCTTTCCCATGTGCAATTTTGTCACGGATCAATTAGTCTCTTCCAAGATAGAGTTAAGATGCAGTTCAGGCCAGAAACTTTTTACTATAGGTGATTTGACTCCATCTGCCAAAGGTAGGCCTTCAACATTATTAGAGCAAGCCTCAAAAGCAAATACTCCTTCACAACCTTTTGCTGAGCCTACAGTGTGCATCTTCCACATTCATTCTGTAACACCACCGTTCTGACCAGAGGAGACACAGACCTCATAGTAGCTGAGAAGTTTTGAGATGGAAAAAGATGCACATTGATGAAATAATCCTGTCTTGGGGTCAGAGGAATGCCACATGGGACAAAGTGCTGTGCAGTGTCAATGTAGCTGGCTACAAGCATTGCAAATATAAGCTGCTCTGCATTAATTTGCACTCCATGGGGCAGATACTTGTAGCAGTGAAGGTGAGGCTGGATTTTTTCCATCCTGAGAATAAGTGCTGACTGGACTGTTTTTAAGCATGTCTGCTGGGGGAAGAAAATAAGGTTCTTCCCACTAAGCTTTGTTGTCTGTAGGGTAACCCCGTTACAGTGGGTACCTCCACATCAGTACAGTGGGTACCTCCACCTATCATTTCATAGGATGGTGGCAAGGACGTCATGTGGGAAATGAGGGGTAGAAAAAGGCTGTAATAGGGGACTGCCACTTTCTTGATGAGTGGTCTTTCATACAACACCTTAGTACTCACATACTCAAATGAATGAAGGTTTTTGGCTACTGTCTTGTGTAACACTTGTAGCCACTCATGTGAGTTCAGCTCTGCTTAAAATACGTCTTTGGTTCCTGGTGGAGCTTAGATTGGTGCCTGCCAGGTTTGCAGGGGCTCTTTTGCTGATACTTTGGGAGCATAAGCTCACCTATTTCATGGTACCAGTGAATTTAGGACCAAAGCGTAAATGCTCAATGAATTTAAGACGTTTCTTTCCACAGCAACTGTTGTGTCAGTTTGGAAATTATGTGTAGAGATGAAGGAGTAGTGCAGAAAGTTGTATTTTGGCACCCGAATAGCAGCAAATCTCATTGCAAATGTAGCCTCTGTGGATCATGCCTTAAATCTGTGTGCACCTTTGAGATCAGCAGAGGGGAAGTATGAATACAGTCATGTAGTTTTCCCATTTCTTTTGGAACTTAAACCCATGGAAAAAAAGAGTAGAGTTTTTGTTGGTTGTGGTGGTTTTGAGGTTTTTTTTGTGTGGTTTTTTTTTGTTTTGTTTTGTTTTTTTTTAGAAGAAGAAGAATTTGCAGGAATTATAGGTATCAGGAAAATGAAGGAAAGGCCTTTTCTTGTCTCCTTACCAGTACCTAGCCTCAAGCAGGGAGGGAGCTCCATAGGGAGCAATGTGAACTTCCTTGCCATTGCCCCTCCTGCCTCCTGTTGTGCCACAGGCTGCAAGCAGCCCTGGGAACCAAAGACCCCTCTTCCCAGTCTCTGAGGAGGTGCATTGCTGTTCCCCTCAGCAATGTGCCCAAGGTGGTCCCCGCTACCCGCTGGAGCTGTGCACTCCTGTAAAGAGCAGGACACTCTTTACCGAGGGCTTCCCCTGGGGTGATGTGAGCCTGCAGAGCCCAAGGTGGGTCATTACTAACAGACCTAGTCTAATGCTTAGCAATTAGCATCTTTAACTCGGTGCCAAGTGAGAGAGAAAATGGGCAATGTCTGCCCAATTGATATTTTATTTAGATGGGGCCATGGTGTGAAATTATGCTTGTGGACAGCCAATCATTACATAACATCTTATGTCGTGGTTTTGTAAATTATTCCACATGAAAACTCCAGCAGCCAATTACCTTGCTGGATGTCTGCATGTTATTTACTCTTAAAATAACAACAATATAAGTGAATGCAGTCAGAAACCTCTTTATACCAAAAAGGACAGCATACTTTTTATAAACTTCAGCCCTTGTTGATACGCTTTTCCTTGGCATCTGTGTAGTAGCTGGAGACCATGATCCTGTGACTTTTTCCACTGGCACTCTTTCATAAACAAGACTTATACCAGCTAATGTTTTTCTTTAATAATTTGTGGTCAGGCACAGTGCCTGTCATGTCTGTGATCCAGCAACACATGGAAGCAATTAAATGTGATCGTCTCCATTTTCAGAATAAGTGTGCAACTCTACCTGCCGCTCCAACAGTTACAGTGCTGGGTTGAGGGTTTTATTGCTAATCACTGAATGAGCCGTCTGATACGTGTTTCCTTCTGGAGTGGAAAAAGCCTCAGACCTGGAGATATTCAGGGTGGCATGTACATCAAGAACAGAGAACGGTGGCTCCTGGATTAGCTTTTTCTAGTTGCCCTTTCAGACTTACCAACTTTCTACTTTGTTTGACAAACCCACCTTCCAAACAAAGCTGAGCTCCATTCCTTAATGCAGCCTCTTCACTATACAGCCTGCACTTTTTGCTTTTCTGTCCTTCTAGCTGGTATAAGGCAGAGGTTTGTGCACAGCTGTAGTGTAATAGATACAGAGAGTAGAGGTCTACCATATTACAGCAAGACCTTCAGCTCAAAGGGCTGGACTTCCCTTTTTTCTCCATGGGATTGCCTAGGGTGTAGGGGAAGCTCTTTATAAAGTCCATAGGAAACAAACCTCACAAACTAGTGGAAAAACTGGAGGACAGTAGCTGCTCCCATTATAACAGATATAACAGGTGAGAAATCTTGCATGTAATTTTTTGGGTCTTTTCAAATTATTGGCTGAAACTGGTTACACATTTAGTTTTTTTTGTTTTGTTTTGTTTTGTTTTTCATAAAGCCAAAAACAGAAAGAAAAATATCAGTATTTTTTTAAACCAATGTTGGAAAAAAAGTGACACTGGTAAAAAGTATTCCATGACATGTCAATTTCCATATCATATTCAGTCCTTGAAAAGGTACTCTAATTTTCTAAAATACTTTGTGAAAACTTTCCTGGCGAAATAATGCCAATTAGATCACAAAAACACATTGATACTTGCAGATTAAAAACTAGTTGTGAAAAATTAATCTTTCCTGAAGGCTCAAAGAGTTTATCACCAATTTAAATATAACTTCTTCACCTAAAATAAATTGGGGTTTTCTTTCTTCCAAAAACTGAGATTGACTTCTGAAATTAACTGGAAACAGCGGAAGTATTACTGAAAAGCTATTCTTTTTCTTACGTAATGGGTACTACTTAAACAATTTCTCTTCAGAAGAAGAAGTATTTTGTGGAATTCTGTGTGTTCAAAGGCGTGCACACTCATGGCAGGTACTGATTTAACTGCTTGAGTCAGACAAAGGTTCTGTCAAATTAATTTTTAACTTTTTTCTCGCATCATCCAATCCTGTTACATTTAGTGTAGTCTTGAAAAAAATGCACCACCACCTGATTTCTTGTGACAGAAATCAGACATGTGTTAGCACACAATGACATAGGTAAATGATAACATTGTAGTGTTTTCTACAGGGAAGGAAACCCAGGAAAAGGTGTGTGTTATGTTATGTTCAAAAGTTATGTTCCTTATTTTTTCCTTTGTGCTTACACTAAAATTCAGTAAAAAATATTCACAAAAATATTTTAATGTTGCCTGTTCAGTTTGCACTCAGTTTATAAGAGCCATTTTCTTGACCAAACTCCAACTGCTAAACAACTAGGTTATTGACTCTGAAAAGGCTTTGTTCAATTTAATCCATGTTGTATGTCCTGGATGAGCCTGCTTTTTACTAGCTGTAAAAATAAACAGAGAATACAAGGAAATAATAATAATTACAAAAAAAACCCCCATAGACAGAGCCAATGATAATAAAGTAATAATAATACAGCATGTGAACAAAGGATTCTTACATTACAGCTCTCATTGTGGTCTTTTATTTTATTAAACACAATTTGAAGAGAGAATAACTCATCAGTAGCATAACATTTTCTGTTTACATTTTCAAATGTTAGGAAAAGTGCAAGACTCAGGCTTGTCCTGCTTGTCTTCTATAGCAGTGATTGTGCTTAGTGCAAAGATCAGGCTTTGGAAGATAGTGGCCTAAGCTGGTATTATAGCTTACAATCAAGTTACAGCAAACTAACAAAATGACCCAAAACTGGGAAATACTTATATCGATATTTTTAGAGGGTTTTTTTCCGGAGAAATCTGGACCAGGTCCTGGGTGAAAATGTTATGAACCCATAATTCATAACCTACAAATTGGCTGCAAAAAATATGACCAAACAATAAAATGCAGATGCTTGGTTACAGCCAGCAGTTCTTTGGAAAATGTATAATAATAAAAAAAATCAAAATGCACAATTATGTTAAGTCATTTTTATGTTTCTTCTAACATTATTACCAGCATGCAGGCTGTGTCAGGATGTGGCTCCCATTCACAGCACCCACTGGCTGATAACATCAGAACTATTTTCAACTCTCTGAGCTAATTGGAAACATCAAATCTGCTTTGCTAGAATTTAGTCATGCTTCATTTGAAAGTTAAAAGCAGCTCCTGGAAGGAGGGAGGTTCTTTATTCAAAACTCCTTTTATAAGCAGTGTGGTTAGAGCTGGAATACTTAAATGCTTGTTTCTAAGCCTTGCTTTAGGCCTTGCCATCTTCTTATTTTAAGGAGGAGAAATGTCATGCAGTACTTTAGTAAGAATTAGACTTTTTTGTTACCCAAAGAACATGTTGAGGTTGGGCAACATTAAAAAAATTCATTATCATGTGAGAAGTTTTCATCAGCAGAATACATGGAGACAAGATTATTGAAATACTTCATGTTTGTTTCCAGAAATAGGATCCTTTGGCATCACATTGAGAATTTTAATAGTAGCTTAGACAGAAAACCCATATTCCTCTCAGTAAACCTGCATATTCATGAAACAGACACATGCTCTTTTGAAGGCTATTCTGGTTGCAATAAGTATATGTTACCACAGAAGGGCTCTCAGTTTTGTGCTAGAGAGAAATACTGAAACATTCCTTGTCTTGGCCTGGTTTAGCCAAAATAAAATAAATACATTAATAATAATAAAAAAGAGCAAATTACAGCAGGACCTTCTTGTCTCAGCATTTCGAACAGCTCAAACATGTATGCTTAAAGGTGAGATGCTGCAGAGCAGTAGGTTTGGTTTCTGCAGGGTTGGTGGTGGGTCAGAAGCTACAAATTCTTTGCCAGTGTAAGCTGAGAGTCTCAACTGAGCTGGGACACGGATGTCTGGAGTCCTGGGCACGTCTGCATGGTGCTGCTGTAGCTGGTAAAAAGATGTCTTGCAAGCCCTAAAGATTCTTAAATGTTTATTCATCTTCAAATAGAATTTGGAAATATGTGCGGATTTTTCTGATTCCTTAGGCTGTTCTTTACAGAAGCTCCTGTACAAATACAAGCAATGGGACTGGGAAGAAGGAAAGAGAACAGCAAAAGGTGGGTAATATTATCACAAAATAAATATAGAACTTTTCTGCTCCTTTCCTTTTTCATTATATTTTTTTCATTAACAATAAGCCAGCAGTTTTCAACTTCCTTTTCAACAAGTGATCTTTTGACAAAGAACTAAAAATTCCTGACATATTCCAAGTGTAATTAATGCTGAACTTATCTCCATTCTTTCAGCATGCTCCACAGCGTTCGCACAGTTGATAGGCTGCAGTCAATAGCTAAGGCAATCAGTGTAGTTTATTCTGTCTCCCGGTTAGGTACCTGTGCATGTCAGTAATCTCAGTGGGTTTAGGTATCAATTTCTTTTCCTGGTGCACAGGAACGTCAAGAGGTACAGACACAGGAATAAAAATATAAAGCACAGAAATCTTTACTCTAGGATATAACCAAACCTGTGATCTATGGGGGTTTTAGGAGAAGAATTTTCCTGTGGTCAGGTTACTTTTTAATTCCACAATATACCTCATAGGCACATGGAGCCTTTTGTGATGACCGCCTCATGTAAGAGACAGACGCGAGATAAGAAATAACATCCACTGTTCATATAAAAGGATTCCTACCTTCTGCTATGTGCAATAGTGATTGCCTTCCACAGGGGAAGGAGAAGCTGGAAAGACACTCTTACCCCCACCAGAAAGTGACAAAGATACTCATCTAATACCTCGTAGGATCCTTGGCCCTGAACAAGTACAAATAACTTGTAGAAAGAAATATCCTAGACATTCCACTGTGATTGTGCAAGACTTTTATGTCATTAAAAAAGACTGTACTTGAAGAGAGTGTATGTGGAGTTCTAGTAAATGAAATTAGTAAATGTCCTTAGAAGTGTCCAGGGTAGTGTATGAGGAAAGCTTTTTTTTCAATGGCACAGTCAGTAGAAAATGTGAATTTTATTTCATAAATTGCTCTTTTAAAACTCTTCAGTACTGACTAAAAACCACATTGTTACTGCAGTAGTGTTGTAGTCAATGCACCTGTGAACTTTATTTTCCTCAGGCTTTTATGCTGTGTAGTTTCCAACAGCTATTGATTGCAATCTACCACCTCTTTTGACAATGACACCGTAAAGTGCCATGGACTATAAACATTTCTCAAGGAGTGATGTAATTGTTAGAGGCAATAATATACTGTACAGCTTTTGTTTAACCTTGTAAAACTCTTTAAAGAGTCACAAATTATTCGGTAAGTGCTGAAAAGTATGATGTATGTTCACCTTAATCCTTTAAAGTCCAACTCCTAGTCCTGTACTTCAGCGCCACACATATTACATTATGCATCAGGGTAGATAATGACTCACTTAAGTAGTTTCAGCAAGAAATATACTTTTGTGGATCTCATTAAGGGATTCACAGTTTCTTCCATGAGATCTTCACCTCCTGCTGAAAGAGGGACTGAAAATCACTGGCTTCCAACCAATGCTTGCAAAAGTAATCAAAACAACCAGGGAGCTCTAGCATGAAATTTTGCTGTAGTGTCTACAATCTGCTAGGTATTATTTGGATTCTCAGTCAGCTCCAGGAGAATTAGGACTTAAATTTCTGATTCATACCATTGAAAAGATGATTGAAAAAGTTACTTTTTCCCATATTAGAAATTGCACAACTAGAAGGAAAGGAAGAAATATTTTTAAAGTTTTATTTAAAAGTTTATATTTCAAATGCTTACTTTTTTTTTTTTTTTTGCATGCTGTATGAAGTTAAAATGTTGTCTGTTGTTCTGGGTTACAGAACTGAGGACTTTTGCTCCTGAAAACCATCCTCTTTTCCAAATCTTGTTCGAGATACAGTAGCAGAGTCACAATAATATCCTCTGCATTTTCTTACATCAATGAGATTAAAATAATGTCGCTGCACAGAGGAGAATCCAATAATCATTTACGGTAGAGAGAAAAAGGCATCTCTGCTGCCTTGTGATGAGGGCTCTCACGTGGGAGGTCTGAGGTCTGGATACTTTTCTCTTTGCAGGGAGCTATTCTGTAGTCCAGGAACTGTCCAAGAAAATGTAACTTAACCACTAAATTTTTATAACTTACTTTTAAATTGTGATGTTATCAGTGCTGGTGATTTTTTTTTAATCCAGATGTGGAGTTTGTTTTTGCAAAGAAAAAAAAAAAAAAGACTCTGATAAGCTTGGCTGTAATTATATCCTTAATACGTTCAAAGCCCTTGGTAGGGAACCGATGTTCTCTTACACATGCAGACAGGCATGCTCAATAATATAGACACATACATGGAGCTAATAGTATTTTTGATGTTATGGGGATTTAGTAGCTATCTTCCCAGCAGGGAGAAGCATCCAGCACATTGTACAGCTAAAACCATTCTTGTTCCTCCTGAGAAGGCAACTGATCAGATTTTCCATGTAATACTTTCCCTCTTGTCAGCCTGTGCTGTGGAGATCTCAGTTTTGACTTTTTTTTCATCCAAATTGGTTGCACAAAAATAGTTCCTCCCTGCAGGCGCTCCTGAGAGAGCACGTCTACCCTACCACTCTATAGGAGCTGTGGTAAAGCAGGTCTGGGATTTTAATGCTAAGGGAGAAGGGTTTGGATCTGAACAAGATACAAATAGGAGCATCTTGACAAAGAGTGTGGTCTTGTTGTAGAGATGTCACTTGGCTCTTCCAGGCTCTTCCAGTCTCAACGTACTCGAAATAGACTAGCATGTTCATAACTTCATGAATAAAGCAAGCATTACTGGTGCATTACTGGTGCATTACTGGCACACTTATACTTCTCTGTGTATATCAGAGCATGAAAGTTTATTAAAACTTCTGAATATGCTGAAATGCAATTTTGTAAAGGAAAATAGGTATTTTAATGTCTCTTCCTTTCAGCTCAAAATCTCATGTTTTGAAAGCTTTATGGAAATCCTGCATGTTTCCAAAAATCACTTTGAATTCAACAAAACTGCATATTTTTCTGGTGCTTCTTTTTCAGTGGAAGTACTCTGAGAAGATGAGAAATGAGTCTTTATTTTTATGTTACAACCATCATCTGCAAAGGAGGAGTCACACTCAACTCACTCAATATCCTCTTGCTCAAAATTCATTAACAGTAGTTAGGAGAATTCAAGCTGAGACAATATGCCAACAGAGAGACTGTGTAAGCAAAGTTATATGATCTTACCCAACACTAGTAGGACTCCCATCTTGTAAAGAAAGTGTATTTACAAATGCCCTGCCCTGCTGTGGACTTTGCAGGACTACTCAGCAAAACGTAGGTGCAACTCTGGTCTGCATGTGCTAACTTGATCTATTTACCATGGGGTACCAGTAACAAAAAATACACGTGAATAGTTCATGCCAATACAAAGCTCCAGCTTTTCAGAGACATGGACTGTCTTCTCTGATGTGCTTAGAGCTTTTACTCCCAGGCAATGACATCTACCCCCAACTCCACTAACTTTAACAAATAATACCCTTTGATATTAATTATTTGCTCATTAATTTTCATATGGATGAAAATATTACCTGATTCTTGTGAAAAGGCTAACCAGCCAGTTGACTTCCAAAGATCAAATGCTCTCATTGGCATGGATGTGCCTCTTGTACGGTGTTTCATTAAAGACATACAGTACTACTCAGAGTGAACGAAGTTACCGGCTCTTTTAATGTAGTATCTGCCTCTTTTGTATATTGCAGAAATTTTCCTAGGTCAAAGAAATTAGTCTTGAATAAGACAGGGGGTTGTAGAAAATTTTTTGTTCCATTTTTTCATTGAATTCTCTTGTCAGTCGAACTTTTTGCAAAAGTATCTACTAAAGTTCCTTGATAATGATTCCCTATATTTGATATCTTCTGGACATAGAAGGCAATTTCTTCCACTAGAGTGCAAATAACCAAGTGCAAGAAAAGTCACAGTACTCCTATATGCCAAGTGTTAGTGCCCTGAGCACAGCAGCTTCATGGGCCTCCAGGAGCTGAACTGTGCCATTTGGTATTTTCATGCCTGGTGCCTGACATTCCATAGGCCTGTTCAGCTACTTCTGTGTAAGAGTCAGAGATAAAAAGCAAACCCTGTGTCTACTGAGCCTTGTTTGGACTGCTGTTCTGAATGACTTACAGTCTTAAAATCAGGTCATTTTGGCTTTCAGGTTAGCTTCCTAACCATTTTACTTTCCAACATTTTTAATCAGCAGCTCAGTGTTTTTCCTCATTCTATGTGTTTTTCCAGTCAGCTGCATTCATGTCATTCTTTTGTACTTACTTGAAATGGCAGAAGGATATGGAGCAGAATTTGGATGCTATCTGCATCCCTAGAATAGATTGGACAACTTATTTGTCTATAATTTATTTGATCAGACTAATCTTTTGCATTCATAATTTACACTTTGATTTTTTACCAACTTTGATATTTGCAATGATTCACGGATTCATGGATTCTTCATGCCATCATTTTTCAGCTTGTGGGTTGTCTGAAAACTATCAATGATAGTTAATTCATCCCTCACATTGTGTGAATAAATGTTTGGAGAGAACTGTTGGAGCATTTTGTGTTTAAACACCTGTTCTAATTCCTAGTTTTGCATTCTGAAGGGTGCACAAATTGCTGCCTTGAACATCACTGTTACAAAAATAAAAGATTATTTCTATAAAACTCATAAAAATGTGTAAAAGGAAGTCAAAGTACTTTGAAAGCAAACTTGCAGGTTTTTTTCTCAAAATATTGATAAATTGAAATATATTATCTGAGAGCTATTATTAATACAAAAATCTTCTTGATACACATACTGCAATTCAATCCTTTCTAATAAGAGGAAAATCAACTTACAAAAAGTTTTTATAAGTGTCCACATTTTGTGTGCTTGCCTTTAATAATAGCACAGAAAAGAAAATTAGTCCAAGTGTGCTCACAGCAAAGCCAATGAAAATTTGAATAACATTTCTGAAATCAATGCAGTTGCACTCATTTTACATTGGTCTATCTGAGAGCAAAATTCTACCTAATGTATTTAATTGTTACTGATTTTCTTTCATTTCCTTGTGAAAGCATAGCAAATGAGATAAAAGTATAATTCTCTTATCCAAGACCCTTATGGAATTGAAATATATTGGTCTTAGGAATTTTTTGTTTTGTTTTGTTTTGTTTTGTTTTTGTTTAAACATTCCTTAGATTATTTTGGATGATTCTTAATACTTTTAAATCTGCTTTTTGGCTATGGAAGTGCAGAAGTTCAAGAGGTCCAAGTAGTAAAATCTGCAGATGGTATTTACATCTTCTGAATCTGGATAACTTGGAACAACATAGACAGTAGTTTAGGACCTTGTCTGGATTCACAGAGGATTTTATCTGACAAAAATAGGGATTTTTTTTTCTTTTGGTTTGTGTGTCTGTATCTTTTTGTTTGTGTTTAGTTTAGATTATAATATTTCAAAGTCTTCAGCATTTCATTAAGTGTGTTAGAATCACAGCAGCTGTTGCCTATATAAAAATAATTCTATAGCTTTAAAATCTGAACCTCATACTATACATATTGTTACTTCACCTTCCTTTAATGAAAACAATTTTCTTTTCCAAATGAACTACATTACTGAATATTACCAGATTACAGTTTATATATTTGTAGAAACTGAATAATTTGATATCTTCAACTAGTAAAAATATATGGATTATCTAGAAAGAAATTTTAGGAATATATATGGATACAGTCCAGAAAAAAATAGCATATGAATATTTCAAATCCTGAATCCTGACTGTAATCTTTAATATAGGTAAGATAATCTTCATCCTGTGCATTCTGTAAAGATGTTTAAAAAAAAAAAAATGAAAAAAAAAATAAAAAACAAAATCCTGCAGATGCTTACAGTGATAACAGATTTGTGTAAATTTTCATAGCAACAGTTTTTAGGGGGTCAGACAGTCTTTAGCCATGTGATTAATCCTTGTTGAGGCTAACATCACAGTTTATGCTTCATTTGAAGCATGTTTAATTTAGTAAGATTTTTTAACATTTGTTAAAATGTTTTTAGCATCATAACTTTCCTGTACTGGAGATAAAGCTCTCAGTATATGAATATCTACAAATACTTTCTTAAACTTTATTCATACTGAAAGCTTGAAATCCACTTAAGCAATGATACTTAATTAGGACTTAGATGCATACTGCTCATACAGCTAATTTCTGTTTCATTTGCATTAAATTTTGAATATTTATATATTTGCTATAAGAAAACACTCTCATTTTTCCTGAATTTCTCATGTATTAATAACTTTTAACAAGAGTTTGAAAATTCTTAAGTAGCATTGGAGGTATCAAATCATTTACTGGCTAAATTTTTATCATTATTTCCTTGATAATTAAATCTGAGGAATTTTATAATGCTTATAAGTGAAATTCTTTCATAGCCTTAGCTCTGTCTAGGCATTTAATATATTCAATGTTATAATTTGTATCTAGTATTCTTATTTTATTATTTCTGATTTCCAGAACTACCCCTTACTATCAACATTAATTTGTAGTTTGAAGCTAAATTTAAAATGAAATGTTATATTGGCAGTATGACATGAGAAGTGCTTTTTTAAGGAGTTCAGGAAACAAACAAATATTATCTTTGAATATATATACTTAGAACAATATATTAAATCATGAAAGAATAATTTTATTAAGGTAAATTTTGTGATGTTCTTTAGCTGATGATACAAAATAACATGGAAATAAATCTTAGGAAATTCTCTAAGTCAAAAATTATTTTTTCCCAGATCCTTGCATAGTGCAAATTCATTTCATTTTGCACTATGTAGACACTCAATTTTTGGGTTACTTTCCTGTAGTTTTGATAAATAACACTTCAAAGCTTCCTATCATAGGAATATCTTTGCTTGTTTGGATGAAGGTTTATGCATTCCTATGTGGGCACGAAGACAAAAATGTCCAGTGGTCCCTGGGCTCATTCTGCCACACAGAGGATGTAAACACAAGCACGTGAGGTGACTTAGGCAGTTGAAGCCTGTGCTTTTCCTGGCCAGTCACTGGCCTCATTCAAGAGTAATGAGGAAATTAATCACTGCCTGGATCTTTTGCCCTTTCCCTTAAAAATTTGTTTCTAAACATACCTGTCCTTTCACTGGCCAAATGAAAAAGCAAAATAAAAATTGATAGAATTTTCCATCTAACCCAGATGTTTAATGTGTGAATGCATGGAGAAAACAGTTACCAAGTATCACAAGTTGTGATGGCAAAAGCCTTCAAGGGGTGTGTAATATAAAGGGACTCTACAAACTTGGGGACAAATCCTAAGCCAGATCCTCCATGTTCTGTCTGTCTTCTTCTATTAAAAGGAGAGTGGTGACTTCCTGGAGAAAACATTGTTAAGTAAATACACTTCATTCCTTAGCTGCATGAGGTCACTTAACCCTCAAAGAGGTCCACTTAAAGCTTTACAAATGAAAGAAAGGTCAGTCACCCTCCTTGAATGTTACTCTTTGTAAACTTGGGCTCTGGTCCCTACACATGTCCATGTGTGCATGTCCTTTTTATTATATCAACTCTGCTCTGGTTTTGTGCTGTGATCTGCACTGCTTATGGAGCTTAGTTGTCCCAGACACTGCTTCTTTGAATGCATATGGATTTGTCCTTAGTGTATTGTTGAATAAAATTTTAAAACTTTTGGGAACAGGAAGCCAAAACTTTAGTCCTCTCCCTTCTCAGGAGAGTGCTCTGATCTCTACGAGGCTGAGTCCAATGTCACCTTGCATCATCTCTGATGGGACTCATGTTTCTTACATTTCCATTGATGCCTTTTCTGGCCTTCCAGGAGAAGGCATCCCTTGGTGAAGGAGGTTCTCTCAGCAAAGGAGCTCAGTGCAGGTCCACTTCTAGCTAGCACCTAGGACTCACCCAGGGGTTCCTGGGTCCCATTCACTAGCCTAAAATTAGCACTTGCAAAGTGTTGAGTCAACTCTCTGGCTATTTGTAGATCACAAAAATGTTTTAGATGAGGGTTACAGGCTCATCTGAATGCTCCTGAATAGGCAAAGGTGTCCTGAGGATTTTCATCCAAAAGTGAGGATACCCAGTGATTTAATATATGATAGGGCTAGGCAGTCCTAAAAGGCAACAGGGTACATTTTGTCTGGAATTTTAAGTGGAGTTTTGGTTCCTGAGGTGTAACTTGCCCATAATGACTTGAGTCAGCTGTTACTGGTATGTTATATTTCTGCTGTACATAAGGAATACCGAAAAGAACATCAGCCCACTCTCCTTTGGCAGTTCACTGCCTATCAGTTTCTCTCTGAACTTTCAAGTGTTAAGCATGTTAATGACTTTATTTTTTAAAGCAGAGAAACAAATTGTTGATTTGGAACTTTTATTTACTGTAAACTATGTTGTTAATTACTTTCAGACTGAGCTCCATTTAAGTTGCTTAGAAAGCTAGAACATATGTTATGCAAATAACAACAGAAACTACTGTTTTCCATAGAACTTGCCTAAAACTCATTAATAAGACAGAATTTCTCATTCCTAACCTGGTCTTACTTTAATCTTTTTCTAAAACCTGTAGGAAATAACTTAATTGCAACAACAGTTTACAGTGCCAGCAGAAAAACCATGTGTAGATAAAGAAATGGCTTAAGTTTTCAAGGTTTTAAAATATAAATTGTTGAGAGTTTTCATACAATACTATTATCCTATTTTTTGTACATTTTGAAGATAATGTATAAAAATACTACAGAAATACAGAAGGAAATAATAGATTAAGCATAATTGAAAGTGCTTGTTTTAGCTGGGAATATATCACCAGAGATGCCTCTTGGTCTTCCCAATGCACCAGAAGTTTGTAGGAAAGAGCCTGGCTGTAAACAAAAATCTATAGAGGAGACCTCAAACTGAGGGTGTTTGGGTATTTTAATGTATATCTTGCATCACTAACTCTACTCAGTGGCATTTAATTTTACAGCTGTTGTATAAATTTCTCAGCCAACATTTTTCAGTATCAACCAAATGTAATGGCTAAATTAGTAGAAATTCCATACCCACTTGCGGGAAAATGGATCTGAGTGCTATATTATAGTTTGTCAAACTGATCAGAAAAATCTGAAATAAGAACATAATTTCATAGGAATGTCTAGTGCAAAACGTGGGTTTATACTGTCCAATATTTATTGTATTTCTCACTGCAACAGAATTTCTAACAAAAGAGTATTATGCATTTGTACAATGTGTTTGAGAGAAAAAAAATTATGAATGACTTCTCTCTTTTCAGATTAATTGTGGTTGCTTTGTTTTACCCTTGCTAGTACATCTCATTTCTGATATGCTTAACAATGGAAGAAGAGGCAAAAATAAGGTCTAAATGTTAAAGTACATCCTTCAGAATAAGAAGTTAGAATTTTTTAATTGTCCATTTTTGAATGACTACAAATATCATCATTTGCATATACATTTGTGATACCATAGACATATTGCAATTTTACATTAATGGATACATAATGCCTTGAAAGAATATATTTACATATCAATTACAGTCCAGCTCAGTCCAACACTAAATGCTAATACTAGTCAATAGAAGAAGCACTAAAATGCCTTTAGTGTTTCTGGAATTTTCCTTTCAGATGATTAGCTTGTCTCTGCTTCTTTCTTTTTCTTTCTTTCTTTCTNTTTTATTTTTATTTTTACTTTACTATATATATACATGTACACAAATTGGCACTGTAAGGTACTGTTACTCACATTTTAGTTGGCCCAGCTTTTGCAGAAATTATGACTTTGCCTTAAAGTCCACTAAGGGAATGCGCTAACAGTCAGAAAATTTATATATTTGTATTTAAATATACTTTTTAAAAGTCACTATAAAAATTTACTTACATCTACACATATCAAAAATCCTATATCTGACTACATAATTAATATTAGAGAATGTGAAGTCCCTGAAAGAAAAGGTTTCACAAAGCAGCATATGATTTTCCATCTCATTCATTTTCTTCAATGACCACACTGGTTGTATATTAAACCTGCTGCAGCTTATAGGAATGTTAAGTATGTCTTTAGTATTGCCACTTTATCCTCTGCTTTCATATAATGTTCCTGCCCTCCTCATTTGACGGTGCATTCTGACCTCTGATGCCAGGAAACCACTCAATAAATCAACAGAACTTTGATCTGCAGAATTATGGGATTTCTCTTCATGAAAAGGAAAAATCCAGGTAAGGAAATAAAAACTCTCTAGAGAAGAGGCATTTTTGGTCCATGCAGAAATAATTCTAAAGGTTTTCCGTACTGATACTACTGGACATTCGAACCTAATAAATGAGATGTATTAGAAGCAAAAGGAATGTTTGTAATTACAATGACTTTTATCTTGTTTTTATACTTAAGTATTAGCACAAAACATATCAGAATAGTAGTAGGTGTTTTATGGAGTGATAAATTCAGGTCTCTGACTTTATATCAGAATACAAAGCCACATATGACAAGAGTGCTTTTGCCAAGCCCTGGTGCAGAGATATGTATGGTTTTCATATGTAGAGTCAGGACTTGGACAAAATAAGCAAAGTCTGGGTCATGTCTGTTATTATGCCTCAGTTGAGAGAAACATCTCTAAGAACAACATTTAACTTTATGCTTCTCTGTAAAGGCTTTACGTAAGCAGAGGGATATACTGGTAACAGAAATGAGATCTTGATTAGACTCCATGAAATGAATGTAGCTTAAAGCTAATTAAGTAGACATAAGTATCTGTTTGCAAATAGTGTTTTCTTGAAGCTATCTTGACTGACTTACTACATTATGGATAAAAAGAACCAGTCCACGTGCAAATGGACACCACCCCCCCTTCGCCAAATGTTCTCCTTTTATTATGAGACAGGAAGAGGGAGATGGTTCAAAGAAAACAGAAATCATTGTCAGATCCAGTCTGCACGATGTATTGAACATTCAGGCTAATACTATAGAAGAGCGAATGTTTTGGGGGTTTGCTCTGATTGTCAGTACTTTTAGAGGAAAGAATAATTTCTTTGATTCCACCAGAAAAAGTATCAACACTGTCAAATATGAACAGAAAGGCAGTCACTTCTAAAAATTTCAGATTCTAAGTAATTTAAAATCCATAGAATTTTCAACTATTTCAAAGAAAATTCTATTAATAATAAAGCTGAATGAATAGGTTGTAATGAATTATTTAGATAATGAATGCCACATGTTTGGGAAAATTTCCTGTTAAAAAGTTTGAAATTCTCAAGCTATATATGTTGAATTAAAAATATGCTGTGTTCAGTGAAACGTTCATGCTCTACACAGCATGCACAATGTGGAGTTCACATTTTAGTGGTTATTCAGAGATCAAGCAATAGCCCTTTGGCTTCTTCAAATGATATGTGTGACTAATGAACAAAGAATGATCTTCAAATTGTGAAATCTTGAATTAAAGACACCAAAATTTGAATAAGTTCTCATTGCATGTGTTTAAATATCACAGTCATGAAAATATTTTTTTTCCCCACTATTAGGTGAAACCCCTCTTATTAATATCATTATTTTGATTAAAAACTTGGGGAATCAAGTAAAAAATTTTGTGATTGCTCTGTAAAGCACATAGTGCAGGAAATTACTGTGTATTAGAAACATATCATCTGCACTATCACGATTTCACTTAGAAGGAGAAAAATTGTAAAAAGGGGCATTTCCCCTTTTGCTTTGGCAACTAATGAGATTATTTGCATTTTCTTGTTTCTTTGCAAAATGTCTGACCTAAAATTCCCAAGTTGGCTACTGCTTCCTTTTGCAACTTATACACATAGCGTTGCATTTCAAAGATATTCTGAAGTCCTCAAAAGCTTCAAAAACACAATAACACACAAAGGGAAACCATCCTTCTAGTAATTTTCTGTATAATTCTTTGACACAACATGCCTAAAGTGATCTATCCAACTGTTTGAATGAGGATATTGTAGCACAAAGCCAGCATTGACTGAGGCCAATCTGCAAAGGCTAATTTGTGTTTTCTTATCCTTCAGACAGACCTCTCCAGTGTCTATAAAACTCTAAATGACCACAGTCTGCAGCTGGAAAAGTCTGATGACTGGCAAGAGACCCAATGAGGACTGAATAATCAAGCTATGCTATTAAAAGGTACAAGACATCAATCCCAAATCACTGGGATGATGCAAATCAGTTATTGTATTTTTTAATGTACATTCCTTTAATTGAACAGCTTTGTTCATGCTTTGTTGCTATGTGAAGATAAGCCAGAACAGGGGAGAAGCCACATTCTGTGGGCCTATTTTTCTAATTGCCAATAAAATCTACGCTGTTGAAGCTGGTGAGCAAAAGTAATCTCTGCTTTGCTAATTCTCTTCTTGCTCTTTCTTGTAGATAATATTGGACAAATGCTTTGGTTATATATTACATTTACATATATGGAACAGTCAAGAAAACTTTCTCTGTCAAAGTTTGTGACAATCCCTTTTTAAAAATTTACTCCATCTGTATGAAGTACAATGAATACTGTAATTTATTTTTACTTTTTTTTTTTTTCTCAAAGAAATGATACTCTGTGTAATCATTGAGAAATTGAATTTATGCTGGAAGGCCTTCAGGATTTAGAGAGGTATGTATAATTAGGAGTCGTGTTGTTTTGTTTTGTTTTGTTTTGTTTTTATGTAGAGCTGCTCAGGAAACTTTTTCTATACTTATTAAATTGTAATTTTTTAAACAAACTTTAATTTTATTACCAATTTAGTAATACAGCTACATATGTTGCTAAGTATTAAGCTGTAAACACTTGCACTGAAAGAAATTATTTGTAATAGAATAATGGACAAAAGAGAATCTGGAAGTAATAAAATAAGATTTTCTATCATATGGTATTACAATAGGTGAAGATGTATGCATTACATAACCACAGTCTAAAATCAAGTTCCAGTATAAATGGATGCATAGAAGGAGAATTACATGTAAGGTCGTATGATAAGATCATATCAATGTAAAACAATATCTTCATGTCTTTTAAGATCTTCTACTGAGAGTTTTAAAAAATCAATGAAATACATTTGTTTTTTAGTTTGAGAAGCAAATACAGTTGATTAAGTAGACTCACTATAAAACAGACCAATTCAGTGAACTTAGGGGAACCCTGGTGTAATTGAGGAATGGTAGAGGTGAGTTTAGGTATATACTGTTTCAGCCCTTTACCCAACCATTGCAGCTATTGTGCCATGGTCATCCAAGAGCAGGTGCGTCCAGATTCCTTCTAGCTTATTTCTGATTATGCAGTTCCTCTGCCAAAACAGACTCAACAGCTTACAGTGGGTCTTAAATGTACATCCAGAAATGCTGTAACCAGCTGATATTGATACTGTCCCAGATACACTGATTCTTTGCCACCTAAAGAATTTAGGATTCTTCTCCACCTAAAGATGAAAAGCCATCAAGGCCTAAACAGATGTGTAAAACAACTGGCTATCCTAATGGGAATCAGTCTTTCCTGTTCAAAAATATCCTTTTTCACATAATGTAAAGTATAATGAAGTATCACATTTCATACTCTCTTAGTATACTGAGAAAGTATGTTAGCAGTAAACACCTCTACAGGCTTTCCAGTCGCTGTATGTGTGAGTGAATATTTCACATGTCAATACATGCACACATGTGTATCTTCAGCGGCAGCATCAGAGTAGGTCTTCCAGGTACCATTCACCCAAAGTAGGCCAGGACATTGATACCATCAGATGAGATCTCCAAGCGTAGGCTTAATCAACTATGGCATTTTTTTGAATGTCCTGATGCTGTCCTTGTTTCTTTCCTATTCCTTCTCTGTGCTGAGTGCAAGTGTCTCACTGAGACAGTGCAGTGCCACCAGCTGAAGGGAATGGGACAGGGGGTAAGTCCAAACCTATACAGCAGTGCCAACCCTGCGCCAGGTGTGTGGGAACCAAGAAATATTTAGAATATGTTCACATTGCCTACCATTCATTTCCTTTTTCCATGGTAAAGACAGCTCAAAAGGCTCTAGACATCTTCCACCACTACACTTCAAAGTTAAGTTTTCTCACATAAGACAAAGCTCAGATTACTTATTTGAGAAAATAAATAGCCCAGTCTGAAGTTTTAAGATATATGTGCTGTTGTATATGACTTCAAGTGGAGTCTACCTTTAAAATATAAATTTGGGCTATTTTAACACATCCAGATGACCTAGAATTGGCTCAATAGAGTTTTTTGTCTCTTAAGACCACTTTTCTTCCTCTTTTTCTCCTGTATTACATGGCCAAGGAATAAATGGTTCCTCTGAAAAATATCAATGTAAAAAACCTGAACTATGAGAAGACAAAAGAACAAACTTCAGAGGAAGGCCTTCTGGCAGTGCTTTGTGTGTGATTAGAATCCAGTAAGATGAATGACTTGACAGGGGCCAAAACATGCTGTAAAATACCTGTTGAGTCTTGAGCATTTCGGACTCTTTCAGAGGGTTAAAAAAAAAGGCTTAAGAGGTTCAGCTTCACGGAAGAGCTGCACTGATCCACTGTAGGCTCTGCACAATGTGCTTGCATGTGAGAAAGATCACTAGACATCACGTGAATGCTTTGGAAGAGAAGGTCTCAAAGGAGACATACCTGGGGGCCAGGTGGAGATGCTGCCAGCAGAGTCTGTGGCTATACGGAGCTTCTGAGTGATAGACAGTATATACGCTGGAAAACTTCTTTCTTCCCTATGTTACCTGCAAGCCCTTCCCCACAGCTGGAAGTGCAGGTGGTACCAGGAGGAGAGGAACAGTATGGACAAACCTGTCAGTGCAGCCTGTCTACCAGAGCATGGCACCTGGCCAGGATGGTGAGTTGGAGTCATCCCCAAGCCATCCCATGCTCCTGGGATACACCCCCACCATCTATGTCCAGGGGGATACAGTCCACAGGGCTGGGGTCCATCCCAACAGAAGGACCCAGAACCAAAAAGTTCATTCCAAAATCTTACTTCCTTGGAATCCATTTTTGATTATAATTAGCTCCAGTAACATAGATATACAGTACTAGAAACATCTCTCTCAATGGATATTATGCAAAAGATATGGATGTTTATATGAATTTCAAATGAAAAAATATGGACTAAATGATATTACTGTAGGTTATGTAATTAGTCTTTGTGATAACAGTGTATTCAGATTAGCTCGCACTGTTGAGTAAATCCTAAATGCTTTACTCCAGCACATCTCCTTTGATTTCAATAGGAGACTGTCAGATAAAGATTTTGTTAAAAGAGTAAGTGCCTCAGGATTTAGCTTTCTCATGTGGATTTTATTTCTAAAGGAGTATGTATTGCTTTATGAACTTTTATGTTTCCATGTTAATATGATTAAGAAGACACACATTGAGCCATAAGTGCCTGCCTGTGCAAATTTCCCTCTGAAAACAATTTTGCTGACACATTGGGGAAAACTATCAAATCTGATTTATTTGGCTTTTCATATATAAAAAGCAATGAAGTTTTTGTTTGCTTTTTGTTTCCTAGGGCTATGAAGAATGGAAGAGGACCAAAGCAACCTGTCATATGGGAAGTATTTTCAAGCACTCAGAGACTGAATGTCATCTTGTGGATCTTGCTTACTTGACATTCCCTCAGTTGCTTTGTTCTAGAGCTAATTTCTTAGCACTGCTATTTCATCTAAACATGATGTCTTCTTATGTAACTGCTGTGAAAAAATTTGTAGTGCACAAAGAAGAGCTGATGAGAAAATAGCCATTTTCCTTCTTAAAGCATTGCCAAGTCAGTTACTTTGGATGTACCTTCAATTATCTGTAGAGAACATAAAGTACCTACATGTTTGTTTCTATTATGTGTCCGTTCCTGCATTGAACTCTAATTATGGTGCCTGACATGGTTTGCAGATCAGCATCTGGATTTTCTGTTTTTACAGGGGTTGACCATTTCTTTGTTAACTGCAGCTGAATTGTTTGAGGCCTCCTGGTGTTGTACCCATCACTGCTAGATGCTGCTAGATAGCTTCAAGTTTTTAAAAATTAATTTAAGAACAGGGCTTCAAAATACATTAGTCAACTTTGTCTTATTAGCAACTTTTTATTGCAATGTATCAGCACTTTCTTGTTAATGCTTACTGTAAATTGTCTATAGTGAGGCTATACCACTGGTTCAAGACAGTTTTATGCTGACTTGTAATTTCACTGAAGCTTATTAGAGTGTTCTCCTTTCTGCTCCAGTTCACCACGTGAGATGTAATGATATGCTACATTTACATTAGATTGTAATAGGGGAGAAAACGTGTGCTTTTTGTATCCTCATATTCTGGTCCATAATGATTCAGATCAAATAATATTGACACAAATTACAGCCTAAATCAGCCTTTTTATTTTGACTTTCGAGTTGTTGCTATACTATTCCATCTGTTGACATCCTGTCACCTCCTGGCATAAACTACAATAACATGATGCAATAATGGATTTTGATATAACAAAGTAATGCTTTAAAATAAACTGCCTCTGAGGACTTGGAGGCTGACAGATGCTGATCAAAGTCTTGAACAAAGCAGGTCATCTTTGCAACAAGATGTGCACAAACAATATAGGAAGGTGCTTTATGCACCAGCCACTGTAGTGTCCCAGGGAGGGTCTCAAACCCCTCGTGTATGACAGCGAGTGTTGACTGACTCATGCAAATCATTTTCTCCTTTTTTGAATAAGATCCTGCTAGAGACCATAAAATATATTAAACATTGATTTATAGTATATGATGAGCAATGTACACAGCACTCCTGTAATAAAGAATGCTTTTAGTTCACCTCAAAGTTCATTCTCTATAAGAAGAATGACAAGGAAAGATTCTTGGTTAAATGGTTAAATTCCAGAAATTTATAGTGCTAAATTTATTTCTTTCTTACTTGTATTACTTACTGTTATTTTCAGAGCATAGTAATATAGAAACACATATCTCTAGCCTTTGAAAAAAGCATGAGTAAGGAATCAAGAAGAGACAGAAGACACATAACATCAAGACAAATAATTCAATGTCAAGTTTATGTATCACCTTCCTTTTATTTGCCATAAATGTTATTTGCTTCAACTATTCACCTGGACCTGTATCAGTCACACCTCTGTTGGAATGAATGGCCAAAAAAGACAAATTTTACCTTGAGACCTGTGCAGTTTAGTCCAAATTCAAGCGAATTTTTAGATTATTTTGTCTAATCTAAAAATGCCTAGTCATTGTTACTTTAGATGCAATACATTATTGCAATTCTTGTACATTTTTTCACAGACCTCAACTTTTTACCTAGATTTGTATCAGAACAGTATAGAAACCTATTGGCTTTTGCTTCTGAATTGAATATATCTGATTTGAAGATGGGGTTAGATTCAGAAGGGGTCTCGAGCCTGTACTATTTTAAAAATATAAGGTCACAGGCAAAAGTAAAAATATGATGGCTGAATACCTGGAAAATACTGTTTTCCAAAAGCTAAGTGCCTTTCCATTTGACCTTTCTGTGAGCGCTAGGCTGGCAGTGGGAGACAAAAGGAAAAAGGAAAAGCAAACACATCCTGCGCACAGTGACATGACCATTACACCAACGTCCAGACTGCTCCTACAGGCTCTGTGGAGGTAAGATGAATTCATTCAACTCCAGTATTTAGGTGAATTTTGCCTATTGTATGTAGAATCCAAGGCCTGATTTATTCAGTTGTTCCACTTTCATACGGGCTGAAACTACATAGCACTGTCAAAGGTGGCAACACTGCCTAAATACCACAGTAGTGCGTTAGGCTTTGTAAATATGTGGCTAAAAGTGTTGGGAAAATGACATATAAATAAAAAATCCTGGCATAGCACCATTTGCACTACACTGAGGCAAAGTTTGTTGCATCCTGAAACTGATATAACCGAGGAAATATTTGTCCACCTCTAATTATTTGGCTTCAGAAAACAGGATATAGAAGTTATGTTTCCAATAATCCTCCAGCACTACTGAGTCCCTTTTTTCAAGTAAGTCAGAAACAAAAAAACCCAATCCCTAAATTATTTCTTATTAATAATGATCACAAAAATCTAAATGATGTAGTTTTCAAAAAAACTATTCAGAAAAGATAAAGTAATTAAACACTTGAAGCAAAGTTTTCAGATGCAGCCTTCTTTCAGCCTGTTTCTTTTTTTCCATAGGTGATCCTGGCTCGATATATTTTAAAACAATTTGAGTGATACAAGAGGCAAGCTTGTTCCTTTTACATTCAAATATATGTTTCACAAGGTACAGCTTCATTCTTTCATCTCTCTTATGATTCAGTCATATTTTATTGAAATTTTGTCAGTGTTTCTTTGTCACAGTTCCTGCCAAGCATGCTCAAGCAGCTCAGATGAGAGGTTGAAAGAAAAGTGACTGAACAGAATTTTAACTAGGGCCAGACAAATATCAGATGGTTTGTTTCATATTGTGAAGCAAAGTACCTGAATCCACCATCTCTTTGAACAGTTTATCCAAGCATTAATGGAGCCTTCAGTCTGACTCCACAGTGGTACCCAGACTTACAGAGCAGAAGGTATCTCAAGCTGTGCTGAATAATTGTGAATAACAATAATATTTTCAAAATAATGAGTAATTAAAGTATGTATCTGACAGACAAGGACTAGGGTTTCTGTGCTTGCCTCTGAAAACATTCCCATAACACGTAGTTCTGGTCTAGGCAAATCTAAACACTTGTGCTCACAGCAGTTCTAGCAGTGGCAGTGAATTTTTAATCCTCTGCTAAACAGCAGGCAAGTCAATCTTCTTCAAGAGCAGAGGTATAGAGTAAAAAAACACAAGCAACAACATAGCTGAGTGCGAAATCTTTTTGCAACAGAACTAACTCACATCATCATAAAAATTGCTGGCACTGGGATAGCTTCACTGTTTAAAAAAAACCTCACAAAACTGTAGATATTCTACTGCTGCTTTACTGGTCTCAATTAATGCTGATTTTGTTGGTGAGAAGCAGTTTAAAGTGGAGAGCAAAGAGAGGAGAAACAAAGTAATCAGATAAAATTTGGAAATGTTAGGAATATTAAATATGTTTCATGGTGTGCGATACTTCCAGCCAGTGAAGAAGAGTTTTTTACTTTACATTTGTAGTAGCATGATAACCAGAAGAATGAGCGTATTGTTTTGAGAAGGATTCACTTACTGCAACGGAAAACCTTGTATGGGTGAGGACTGGCTTCTTAGGACCTTATGTGAGTTTTGTGCTCTGAATAAGAGTATAGTCTTACTGAAAAAATACTGTATGAGTAAGTAAGGATTGTTGACGAGACTTTTACCGACACAGAAATCAAGCAGGCTTCTAAGTGCTGCTAAAAGTCTGGTTCATAAGACCTCTAGGTGCTTCTGAAACTGTACCTCATATTATAAAGCGTGCTTTGTAGGAGGCTGTATTTAACATTACATGGATAACTTGCCTTCTGGCATTTCCTAACTTTCAAGTGCTTCATTTCACAATTTAAATAACATTCCTTTAACATAAGTGGATTCAGCTTTTGTTTGTCTTTGGTGGGGTAAGAAGAAGAGGTGGTGTTTTTCTGTTTTGCACACCACGTATGTAGAAATGACATTTGTACAGTAAATCACAATGAATTTTCACGCATCTGTGATCAGAGCACCTGCTTCCTGCTCACCAATATATCCCTTTTGAAACTTAGGCTAACATTTTACCCTCATAGCACTTTCAAATAGATGCTACTTCAAGGTCCCCTTCTAGAGCCGTATCCCTTTTTTCTCTTCTGTTCTACTTAAAGTCATACCAAGTTATCTAAGAGAGAGTAAGGGCATAAGAAACTCAAGAAACTAGAACAGTACCAGAATTTCTAAGAACTAAAATGTCAAAAACTTGATATAGTTCACTAACAAATAGAGTGGAACACGGAATTTTGCTACCAAAGGGAAAGGAAAATTGCCTTGCTTCTTAACAGGACACAGACCACTTAATGGTCTCAAAGCATGATAAAAGTAAATATATGGCATGATCTAAATAATTTGGTAGAAAATGTTTATTCATTGGAATTCCTCAACCCCTTTTTCATCAAGAAAATTGTCATTTGGTAAATAAGTATTGATCATATGTAAAATTACTGAAAAACAGCTATTGTGAGGTAACTTCATGTGTAAACAAAAAATATAGTGGGTAGAAAAGTAATCCAGATTTAAAAAAAGAAAAAAAGTAACAAAACTTCTCAGAGCATTCATCAAATAGTATTGTTGTTTTGTGGGCAGGTTCATTGTAAATATTGCATATAAAATAGATGATGATAAAGTCACATATATCCTATTATTTTCATTATTGTTTGTGTCTTACTGTCTCATGACTGATATGCTAAAGACTATTGTATTGCTACTGTCTTTTACCATGGATACTCTTAAGATTTACAGCACTGTCCCCAACAAATAAAATTGTTTTTCAGAGAAAAAAATCCTCTGCTGCTGCGTTTCCAGCCACATCTTATCTATTCTATCTAAGAAACAATGAGTTTTCTTAAGGATGAATTTATGAGAAGTCATTTAAAGAGATAGACCCAGAATATTCTATTCTATACTCTACAGACTAATATATATATGTATGTATATATATGTATACATAAATGTTATTTCCTTAAATTTTGGAAATAAAAATTATTAATACAGTGATGAAATATTTAAGAGGACAAAATTGAAAAATTCTTCTCTTGAGAAATGAAAAAAAGGCATTCTATTAAATTCCTGGGCAATGTATATGATGTTGGAATGCATGTTTTTTGGTATATGTTATATACCTACATGCCATACATACACATCTGTCTTTTCCTTAGAGTTTTTATTACTTAATTATTATAAAAACTGAATTCATTTCACAGTTATGCCAAAATTATTAATGTAGAGCAAGGAAGGCTTTGAATGTCATATACTTTATATAACGCAACATATACCTTCTGCATCTTCTTTTGTAAACATAACTTTTATTAACATTTATTTTCTTTTTATTAACCTGTTACAGTCCTTTCTTATGTATCATATTACAGCTTTTCTTTCACTGGAGGACATACAATTTCTATAGAAAATTTCTATATTTTTAACTCTGCATTGCTTTCACATTGTAACCAAGGATTAGCCAAGGCAGCTAAAGTTGGTTTCAGCGTGAGCTCTTTCATACATTTTGCTATCTCATCAGTAGCACAGTCTTGGAAGATAACTCTTGGTGGTCTCATTCAGTGGCAATTCCAATCGAGCTAGTAAATTAATGTGGGGTAGAACTTTTCAGAGATCCCTCATCCATTACAGAACAATTTTTCAAAATATAGAGCACTTTGTAAGTCAAACAAAGCAGAATTATGGTTTAGTGAACTGCAGTCCTGAGTGCGTTATGGTTTATTTTTCTGGTGAAAAAATAAACTATTACTTTGACTAATAACTCTCATGGAATGCAGGAAAAGATTACCATTAGGTATTTCTTGCCAAAAGAAATTGATATCATGATACTCTTAAAGCACACAAAAAAGACCTGAATTTACTGGTACTTGAATAGATTTTTAGGCCTGGCATGTGTCATTACTGTAAATCTTTCAAACATTCAGAGTGGAAGAGAATCAGTTTCATCTTCCTTCTGGAAAAAGTTGCTGCTAATCCTCCTTACCCTCTGATTGATCCAGGGAGAATCTGTAATTCTCATTGACCCAACTTAAGCAAGGACCGCAGGAACTCAGCACCTTTCTGGCTGAACTCCTTTAGACACGCTACCTGTAGTTAAATGTGTGCGCGCACTTTTCCTACAAATGGAGGGAGAAGGAAAGAAACTTCTCTTTTAGCACACAAATCCCATCTTGTCCAGTCCCAAATAAAGAAATTACTTCTCTGTAAAACTCATCAAAATTTATCTCATAGGATGTCTCTAAGGAAGATATTTTAGTATATTCTTGTGCCAGTGAGACTAGTGAAGAGCTTCTGCTTGCTGACAGGTCAAGCTCTAGCAGAACACATTGGGAAAGTGACTCATCTTGAGTGAATATTTTCAAAAAAAGTAAAGGTAAAATTTTGTTTTGAATAGTCTGGTTTACAATTACCTCTCAAAAGAAGTTTTACCTTTGTACAGTTCCACTTATCCTGTTGCAATACAGAAAGCATTCAAGCACTATTGAAAATTGTTAGGGATATTTAACTACTTACAATTGATTCAGGAGTCAACATCTATTTTGAATATTTTGGTCATTGTTTAAGTAACTGCAGGATTGAATAACTGCAGGAAACTGCTTATGAATGCTGACAGCAAAAGACACAGGTGCTCCAGTAATGCCTATATGCAAAGGACAGAATAGCATATGAAAAATACAGAGGTTTCAGGTATAAAATATCCAAGATATAAAGAACAAACTGATTAGAAAAATCACCTTACTACCACTTTTCCCGTATTACGTGTCTACATGCACATGCAGAAGTCCCATTAATCCTGGGAGAATGGGTTATTCTCACGCATGAACACAAGAAGTGGAGTACAGGGAAATGCTACATCCTCCCTTTTGTGTGTACAGTATTGGTACATTAATAATTAAAAAATAAACACCTTTTGATGTTAATAGAAAGAAAATTCCTCAAGCTTCAATGACACTTAGTAGCCTTGGAGTTACACAATTAGCAGATATGGCCCTGATCCAGCAAAGCCTTTTAAGCAGGTGTTTAACTTCCACCCTGCAGGTTGTTCCTGTGAAGTGTTACATGCATAGCTAAAGCTAAGCACATACTTAACTCGAGATCTTTGCTAGATTGAGGTCCACATTATTAAAAGGAGAGTGTGAAATTTCATTAGAATTACAGAATGCAAATAAATACAAAGAATCCCAATGACACAAGCAGTTTTCACAACAGACTGTACAGCTTTCATGGTCTGCTATAGAGAAACTAATCTTTCCATTTCAGAGTAACTATTTAAGCATGAAGTTTCAAATGCTACTAGCAAAACACAAAAGTAAAGTTGTAATTGTCAGTTGTGTACAGAAAGGTTTGAAGCAACTACAGTAAATATTTGTTGTCTTAAATCTCAAGTATTATACACCAGCTTTGTTACTATGCTGTATCGATTGCCAAGGTTAAAACATGGCTGAATATTTGCACAGGAAAAATGTTGTCTTCCTTTGTTAGAGCTAAATCTATATACTGATTGCTGTTGTTTGAAGAAACAGTAGTACAGTGCTTTAAATTGTAACCTTCATAAATACTTTTACTTAAATAGGAACCTCAAAATCCTAAAGCAAACAAAAGCATGATTATATGTACAGCAATAATGCCCTTATCACAATGGGATAACAAACACAATGGTTAGTAACATTTGAATAGTGTAACGAGAGTGTTTATAATAAGATGATTAGAGCCAAAATGCAACGGCCCTTTCACAGACTGCTTCATGAGCATACTAAACTGTTTGTCACTTAAGGACTTCAGAACAGTTTCTAGATCATTCTTCCAGTAAAGCTACTTTCAGAAGGTAAGCCTTTCCTAGGCTTTAATAAACCACATTTTTCAAACCAGCGATGATGATAGAGTTTAACATGGCTTGAGGACAAAAATATGGTGGAGACAAGGACAGGAAAAGGTCTCTTAGTTCAACAAGTCTTTCTGCTTCAACATCGTAGCTCTCTGTACTTCAGTTCTCAGCTCCTGCTCTTTGTAAAAAGGTCCTGGTTATTTACCATGATTACCCCTTTTCACAATTTGCAGTTTACAAATTCATGGTTTTGTTTCTTTTTTCATACCAATTTGCATAATATTATATTTTTGAATGCTTTCTTATGTTAACAGTTTGCTAAATCTTAGTGCTGATTTACAAGATACTGGGGATGAATTTCTAAAAATAGGAACTGTTTTATGAATGGAATTTGTTAAGTGGCCTACATGGTAAATGAGATTACTGAAATGGTGAATAAAAACATTCTGTGAGGAAATTATCTCTTCCACATTTAGCTCAATTCTCCTGTTCTGAGAGCCTCCAGTACTGCCACTAGGTATTTAGTTAAGATGTCTGACATGATAAAGGTTAAACTAATTCATTATTATAAGTATACTTATTTCATCCTAATAGTAATGTGGTAGAAGAATTATAAGCAGTAGTGATCAGATAAATTTACTAGAGCTCTGTTGTTTAGATGCTTTCTCATGTAAGCAAAGCTTTTCACTTTTGCTACAAACAAAAGATGTTCCAGATTCCATCATCCATCCATGCCCAAGGCAATCCATTTGCACTTTCTGTAACAAGCTTACTGGGAGTAATAGTGAAAGCTGAATTGTCTGACTGTCTGCCTCAACAATTTCCACCATCCTGTTAATACAACACTGCAAAGTGTGTGATTTTAAAGTTCTTACTCCTTTATGAATTATTTTCTTAATTGTGAACATGGGACCAATCCTACAAAGTTTCAAAGTAAGGGATGAGGTATGCTTCTGAACATTGTAGAACTGGTGGCCAAAAGGTCTTAATGTTGTATTCATTGAAATGTCATAGAAGGACCATGTTTTTCTTGCCTGCACTGACATAAGATGATACGAACTGAAGTTGCATGGTAAGAATGAGGAAGGCCTCTAAAAAGTAGCCAATAATGTAAATTATTTCTGGATGCATCTTAATGTCATATTTGTTTTTACTCTTTTTATTATATGCCATGGGCTATGACTTTAAGGTATGATATTTTAAGGTGTCATAGCTAAAATGATGAGGAAATGTTTAGTTTTACTGACTGTATCAAGTAGTAGAAAATACATTACAAAAGCATCCAATAAATGAGGAAAAAACTTAGCTATCAGATAGTAACAAGGGACATGACAAAGTTTCCTTTGGATTTTGATAAAATATTTCACTTCTTTTCCATTCCCACTATATGCATCCCTAGTCAACACAAAATTTGCCTCATGATTTCCCATCAGTCAGTTGGAATGTGTAGTCCTTTAAAAATCTGTCACAAACCTCATTTCCAGTTGCCTAATGGCATTGAAATAAATTGAGTTTAAGGAAGTGAAAGAGTACATGCCCCATTTTGAAGACAGTTGCCACACATGAGTATAGTAGAAATCAACAAGTGTGCTTATTATGAAATTAATTACATGAGTATGTTATTCTATATTCTACAGGAGACAAGAGTTCCACATCACAAATAGGGATGTACAGCTGAGATAGAGTTCTAGATAACAGAAAGAGCATAACAATTAAGGATTTTGTTTCTGATGAAATAGTTCTTCTTTGGAATTTAATTATGTCTTAATTCAACATTTTTAATCACTTACATATAGTTTTGTAGCACTATTTTAAACTCATAGCATGTATCAGATCTTGTTCTGTGTTTTAAGCCTATCTTAAAATCAAGAAATGCTCCTCTAATAACAGGTAGTCACAACATGACCATGATTAGCATTCAGTCCCACCCTAGTAACAGAGCTTGTTACTGTATAGAAAAGGAAGAAGGGATTAGAAACGCCTAAACCCAGTACTTTCTATTTCTTATTCCTATATCCTTCTAAGATCTTGTAGAGAAAACACAGATAAACAAAAGTCACAGCCAAATTAGAAAAACTGAACCACAAACCAAGGCTTTTCTGTTTACATTTTGAAAATCATTTCCACCCAGTTATCTTTGGCTGAGTGTGCAAGCTCTGTTCCTGTGAAACTGTGACATTAAATCCTACGCTAATGGGTACCAGGTTTATATTTTATTTTTTTCAAATATTTGATTTTGTACTTCTATTGGAGATTCAGCCATGACATTGTGATAAAATTTATTGTTCTTGAAAATGAGATAAAATTAGTATGAATTAAAAAAAAATCAAGTGTATAAAATTATTATTTACACGTATGAAGGGAAAATTCCTATCCAGTGGTTTAGATTAATGTCTTTAATGTATGTACATCATGAATTAAGTCAACCACTGAAAAGTTACTGATAGCTAGATGTTTGCCATCTTTGGGTCCTATGTGTTTGATTATTTGGAGGGAAGTAAGTAATGCATTAGTAGCCAGTGTGAAGACCACAAAAGGTTGGCTTGACGGGTCCCTGAGTGCACCAGTAAGACTTGATGGCCCTGACTGGCCTCACCCATGGGCACGGGCTCAGGATCTCCATTTAAGACTACCACCCATCACGCAGGAGTGCCAGGCACTGCTCTGAGCTCTGTCAGAATGGGTTGGGACATTGCGTGGCTGCTCTCACCTCACCTGCACGCGCCTGACTGGGATGTACTCACTCTTGCTGCTCCCTGTCATGACTTGAATTTCAGTCCTCAAAAACTTACTCTCACATGAATTCCAAGGATAATTTTTTCCATAGGTTGAACTGACGGAACAGTAAGATTGTGATGACAGTGTCCAGTAAGATAGAAAAGAACCTGTGAGGTTGCATTCACATCACTTTGTTATTACTATCTGCTTGCATCAACAACTTTGGCTTTTTCCTGCTTTTGAAGGTGTGGAGTGATTGCCTCAAAACATCGGCTTTTCATAGCTTTGAAAAACAGAGAATATTTTCATGAACTCTGTCCTACATAGGCCCTCTGTTCTACAGATTTTTCTATTTTATATATAAATTATTTATGTGTAGCAATTTATATGTATTTTTATACAGTACCAAAACCAACAGAAGCCTGATCCATAGGAGTAGAGTCACTGAGTGTTATGCCAGTCATGAAAACTTTGCTTTGGCTGAAGTTACACCAACACAAGTGACGCTGGGGATGGATCCTACTTTAGGGAATGAATTCCTCTTGGATATGTCTAAGAGAGCCAACTGCTTTTGATCTCTCAAAACAGATTGGGATATGGGATGACTGCTCTTACCTCATGTGTACATGTCAAACTGGGCTCTGCTAACATGGTGGTAAAAATTTTTTTTTCCTGCCCTTTCTCCCTCAGTAATGTCACACCTCATCTCAAAGACAGCTGAAGAAAGGCAAGGGATTTTCTTAGTGATCTGCCTGCCTCCCTGTGTGGTTGGAACTGGTAAAGCATAAGCTGGCCTGGAATTTTATACTTTCATAGGAGGTTGAAAATGCTGGAAAAGACAGCATTTCTATTATACAGTTTTAGCGCAACCTTCATTCAGTACTCACGCTCACACTCGTTTGTGATGTGGAAGGAAAATAAACTGAGACAAGGAAACTCACATCAAGTTGTACAGTGAGGCCATAGTATTTTAAATTGTGTCGTGCCCCCAGAAGAGATACCACTGTATTACTGCAATCTTATGAAAAGACCACAAGGACCTACAACATTTAATGTAAAACATTTCAATTGTTTCTGGTTCTGAGGTGCATTTATGGTGGGAAGGAATTTGGAATGTCATTCTGTGCTAATATGTGCTATAGTTTGAATGTGCCTAAATTTGAAATACAATTTGCCTTATACTTTGTATGTGCTGACATGCCAAAGTAAGTTGGCTCCACATTTCCGAGAAATAAAATATTTTTCTATAGATTTTTTTCTGTTGAAAACTCAAGGTGTAGTTTATTTATGCTGACCTTTTTGAGGTGTGTCTTTTGTACCTCTAGCAAGTTAGAAGACCAACAGGCAAAGACCGTTTTTTTACAACCTCTACAGTGGTCAGTTTGAAATGGGAATCTAATGGACCCTCTTTACAGAAGCATAAATAAAGATTGTGTCACAAATATTTATGTAATTTTTTTATATAATTATTGAACATGATGTAACAGTCACTTCTGAAGCCATTTCTACTCATGGTACAGTAAGGTATTTTAGGATATTCAGGTATTTTGCATTCTGTATTTGATAGTCACTTTTCTAAATGAAAAATGCTAATAAAGATATAAATATCTTCTAGAAACGGGAGCATAAATGTGTCTTTTAAATTAGAAATTGAAGGTATTTAGCAACCAGTAATCATCATAGATTAGCCATTAGTATGATGGCAACAGGGCTGGATTCTCTCCTCTCTTTGCTTGTCCTACCAAGAGAATTAAATTCAAGCTTTGCCTCATAATTTCAGCTCAGACCCCCCTCTGGGCATCAATCCCTGGCCAGCTTTATCAACAATAACAAAACTCTGACAGTTTGAAGCTTGCATCTAAAAAACACACAGCAAGTAGAGCTTTTTCAAAACCATTGACTTTCAAAACAGCTTTGTCTCTTGCATACAATCTTGATAAGGGAACTTTCCAATGAGGAATTTGCTAGGTGGATGTTTGATAGCAAGTTTGCCTTCTCTAAGGAAAATTATGGTCATCTTCAGTTTATATCAGAATGCTATCATCTGAAACAAAATATGTAAGTGAATACTGAAAGTTTCTTCTTTAAGAATAGTGCGGTGCTCAAGAAGATTTCTGATGTGCTCCAAGTATGTCATTGAAGACTGAATTCACTGGTGGGCTAAAAAAATAAACATAGTTGTCTGTGGAAATTAAAAACTACTGCTACTTGATTCATTCAGCTGGTGTAATTTATTTTCATCACTCTGCTAAATTACCTACATTCTTTACTTTAAAGTTATCTCTAGTGGACTGAATTCATTCACCAGCTAGTAGGCAAAGTGAGAAACATCACCTGTTGCTAAGAAGTGACCATTTATGGTGATGCTGTAATTGGTCTAGAGTTTGTTAGACCCAGAGAAGCCATGGTAAAGTTCTCGAATTGACAGTTTTCCCTGCATTTGAAGAGAATTTGTAAATGTATCAGTGTTGGCTTCCTGAAAATTTTTGACTGCCAGTGAACTGATTTGAACAATGAAAAGTCAAATCATCATGCCTTCTTTCAACCACTCATTGCTCTCTTACAGACCACAAGAAGACCAAAGTTGTCAAATGAAGAATATTTGCCTTGTGATTTACAACTTCACTGCATCCCTTTTTTCCTGTATGGAAATTTTCATAAGTGGTTTGGCAAACGTCTTTAAAATAACTGTGGTATTTGGCAGTAAAAAGGCTGCAGAACTTGGGCCTGCTGTTTCCATTTTAGTTCAACAGTGAGA
This sequence comes from Aramus guarauna, assembly GCA_013400195.1. Taxonomy (NCBI): domain Eukaryota; kingdom Metazoa; phylum Chordata; class Aves; order Gruiformes; family Aramidae; genus Aramus; species Aramus guarauna. The sequence continues at coordinate 1,092,895 of VXBL01000332.1, read as the reverse complement.
CTCCTCTCAGTGATATGAACCAAGTACAGAATTCATAGTCCAAAGACATAAGTTATTAGACAAGTTGAGTAAAAAGGAGACATGTGGCTCAACCCACAGAAATTCATTAGACAATGGTTTTCTGAATGCCTGTTCCAAACAATTTGTCAAATCAACTGTTCATTATCATGCAGGCTAATACTGACTGCGTATATATATAAATTTACACATCAGTAGCTATAAAAGCGTTTATATTTATCACACAATACTGTTCAATAGACATAGTGGAGTATGTGAACACACATGTTAGCAATTTATACCCACAAAAATCATTCAGTTGTTCACATGGCAGAGGTCTGTGTATTATTAGGAGGAATCCAAATACACGCACTTACTTTATCACTTTTTGAAAGGGCAGACAAAGGTCATAAGTGACAACTTCCTGAGTTTTATTTTCTTTTAATTTCAACATATGTCACCAGAAAATGTACTGAAACTCAAGGCTTTCAAGTGAAAGGCTAATTCCACTGCTATTTCTTATTCATTAATGCTTAAAATTGCCTATAGGAGGTGAAGTGACATTTTGTAGTTTGGATGCAATCACATGCTGCCCATATGGGACTGACTTCTGAAACACCCAGGTTCGACTTCAGTGAGAATATTTATGGACCGATGTCTTCCCTACCAGACAGCGGTGGCACAGACTACCGTGATCTGTTGCCCTCACAGTATTTCCCCAGACACCCATGCTAACAGACTGTTTCAGGGAGAAGGTGCATAGGTGGGGCCATGAGTAAGAAATGACGCGAGGTAGGCACTGGACCTATAAACAGCACAAGAGGACTCATAATTGGTGGTGGCCTCTGCAAACAACAAACAATCCCCAGCCTCCTTGGAGGATTTCTCTGAGACACAGGGCCACCCCAGAGTAGCGTGTTTCATACACAAGAGCTAGTCCCATGCCTAGAGGCACAGCCTCGCTGTACCGAATATGCAGAACAGCAGGAAAGTTCATCTTCAGAATTAATTAATCTCTTTCATGCGTTTACCTCAGGTCCGCTGATAATAGTGAGTGCAACTATATGGGGTGCATGAAAAGCCTCATGTTGATTTCAGAATAGTAATTTATAATGTTTGGTAGGTAGTGATCCTTAGTGAGCTATATTTCTCTTTGTTTTTCCATGCTTAATGGATTGATTTAGCAATGTAAAAATCATCTCTTGCCATATCCTATTGAGAAAACTTGAAAGCACACTGGGTCGAGAGACAGTTGGACATTTTTTTAAAGAGGGAAGTGATGCAAAAGTACTTTACGCTTGTGAGTTCAGTGTTGCAAAATGCCAAAGAGCGAAGTCCTTTACTCAAGGAAACAAAAAAATCTTAGAGGTTGTCCTTGAGCCACTGTGACAGAGGCACCATGGCATGAGTCATCAGGGCATCATATTCAGGCAAACTGTCAGCATAGGTAGAGGTCCTGCAACCTTTCTTACTGAGAGGTTGAAGGAAGGAATTTTGTACCATTTCCCATTGTGCTGAACAAGAATTTGCCTGGAAGCCTTGCTTGACAGATTGGCCCCTATTCCCACTATGATTTGTGCTACTGTGAAACAAGAGTGCCTAATGCATGGGCCGTAATATAATGACAGGCTAGCTTCAGTTAGCCTGAAAAATGATACACAGATGAAAGCAGGGGCTCTGCTCCACCTTTCATACTTTTCATATTTGCATTTGGAGCGTACACAGGCAGGACCCCAGACAGAACTGACAGACAATTAAAAGGCCACTCAATACAAGGAAGTATATCTGCATGACACATGACCTCTGCTAGCAGACAATATTGTAGGGCATGAAACAACGTCTTGCTATCAACCTGAAGTCTAAGGAGAATGATATTAAGCCCTGCCAAGAGGTTAACTTCTTTGCAGCAGGAGCTTTGTTCTGACGATGTCTTTCTTATCAAAACTTTAAGATTCCTTTTTCCTGAGGGAACTTAATCTTTCAGATTTGGGTCAGGAGGTATGATAAGTAACACAAAGAAGTAAACACTATAAAATTCTAGGGGGCAAGCAGGACACATTTTTTAGAATTTAGTTAAAGGAAATCCTGTCTTATGTGAACTCTAAGAATGAAAGCATGGTGGATACAAATTCCCCTTTAAACAGACTGCTTAGAAAAATAGTAAAATAAAAGATCTTTTTAGATTTTTATAGGTCCTAATGGAAAAAAGTGACAATATGAGTATTTTAAGTGTGATGTGTTGTGTGGGGATTTAACATGGAGAAATGGATCTTAGGAATGTTCTCATTTCCACCTGCTGATCGTGCCTTGTACATTCTAGTGGAAATCCTATGTTATGTATCATCATTGTTGTATGTGTAAAATTTAAGATTTTAAAAAGTCATTGTTACATAAAGAGGATGTTTATTTTGGCAAAATGAGAATCTTTGAAACAGTAAAATTATACAGTTCATTTCCACCAGATGTTGAGTAACCTTTTTTTTTGAGAGCTGGGCTATGTACTGTACTGGAATATAGACAGATGCTGTGTGGCACTTTATTGTTGGATTGCTAACATATTTATGTTGCATAAAGGGCGTTGTAGAATAATGTTTGCAATGTTCTATGCTAAATGCAGTCTGAAATATTTGCAGTATCATTGAACAGATGGAAATTAAAGTAGTGTTCAAGCTCAAATCTGTTTCCTTTGATAGTCTGCTGCAAGGATGGTTTTAAGAAAACTTTCAAAACAAACTTTCTAGGTATTTAAGATGTGTAAATATGAATATAGAAAATGTAGTGGAAAGTGATTAAACACATGGAAAATATTCTGGTTTTGATTTTACTTGAACTGAACTAAAAGATAAAATGCTTGAAATGTTGTGAAATCTTTTGTACCAAAGAGAAGAAAACATCTTGTGTATCTGTGTCCATTGTATGTAATTTGAGTGACATCTTTTTTCTTCTTGAATCTGTTGTCCAAGCAGAAAACAGGACACTTGAATAATTGGCATGCTTCTGATGTTTGATGGCTTCCATAATCCCCATTTTGGATGCTGTAGGGCTACATTCAATTTATATGAGGATGAGTTGCTACAAAACTATGAAGGAATAATTTTCCAGAGTTTCAATTTATTTTGCTAACTTTTGTGGAATTTTTTCTTGTTCTTATTGTTCATTCATTTTATAGTTTAATTTGAATCTATGAAAAGCTTTGTTAAAAAAGCAAATAGAAAAAGAAAAATCCCCAAAGAAATGGATTGGTATTTTAATATTCAAATAGGAAAGCATAACAATGGAAAAAAGATTTGTTTTCCAAATGCAACAGTTTTCAATTTGCAAAAACAGTTGAATAAATTAATGCTGAATGAGAATTATTTCACACCTGTCAAAGATCATTTGCAATATTTGCCCTCCCCTCCCTTTCTGAGCTTCTCTATTTGCATACTAGGTGCAGGTGTAAGTTAAACCAGGAAAGCAAAAGAGAGAGGGAAAAAGGCTGCGATGAGAACAAGAGCTATGTAATGTGAGCAGCTGCTGAGGGCAGGTTGGACCAGGAAACGTAAGCTTGAATTTGAGATGAGTGGCTGCTAAATTGTGTTGCACTGCCATGGTGCCTACAGGTTTGTACCTTTCCTTCTAGTAGGAATGAGCATACCGTCTTCTAATGCCTTTTACGAATTGGTGCTTATGGGAATCTGCCTCCAAGGTATCTGCAAAGTATTTGAATTCAATGTTGAAATTTGATAGGGTTGTTTACAAATCCTAGTTATTATTGATAGTTATTTCTTGTTAATCATCATTCCATAATAGTGTGACCTTTCCAGCACAGAATTATTTGGTGAGCCTTGGGGAAACTCTTTCCAGAGATTATCTTTAAAATAAATGTTAGCAAAGGAGCAGGCAGTACCTCAGAGCATTTCTGGTATTTTATTTTAAGCATTTGGGATTGGGCTTTAGAAATCAAATTTATTAATCTAACTGTGACAATTCATGTTTCCTTCTGTGTCTTCAATCTACCTTCATTTCAGATAATAACAGAAGCTAGATTGATGCTTTGGGAATGGCAGAAAAAGGCAATACTACTAATGCTATTTTAAAATTTGAAGGCTAGAAGGCGGGAAGCAGGAAGAAGCCTTTATATCAACAACTAACCTGTTCTGAAACAAGGAGAAAATATAATGAGGAGGCCTGTTGATTAGAAAAAGCAGGGAATGCTTGTAATGACAACCTTATCTCTGTGAACCTGGACTTCATGAAACTTACTTCTACCTTGTGATGAAATCATCACTTGGAAATTAGAAATTATTCTTTAATTTAACCTTCACACAAGGACACTTTCACATTTTTAGTGTTTCATCTTATGAGTGACCAGGCTGGCACTATGTTTCCCTAATTTGCGTTGAACACTTCATTGTGAATGACACAGAAATGTTCATTATGGTAGTGTTTACTTCAGAGAGGCAACTCTCTACAGCAAGCAACTCTTTACACAGAATTAGTAAATAAGGTAATAAAAAAGAGAATTCGTAGTGTTGTTAGCTTTCTTGCCTTACTGAGAAATATAAGATGGTAGTTCATAGTACTGGCCCTTTCTTGGCCTAGAGTATTTCAAAATTTATCCAAAAGGAAATCTAGGGGGAATCATTAAGACAGGCGAGCAAAACTAGGGGAAACATTAAGGCACTTTAAAGCTTCTGTGGGAATTTTACTTGGTGAAATTACTTACATACATCTACCTGGAAATTCCTTAGGGAATTTAATCAACATTTCTTCCTCTTTCTCCTTTCAACTGAAATCAAGATCAATTCACAAAGCCTTCCACTCCTTGACACAGGAAACAAATGTGTTGACATGATTAGCGGTGTTTAGAACACCAGTTCTCAGAAGCAAGAAGGTCTACAGACTGTAGCATTAGTCTGCTGAGCCATCAAGTCAGACCCTTTTTCTACCTTTCTGAGACAGAGAGACTCTTAAATTGAATAATTGTCATTTTCCAGCTTTCACTGAGGCCAGAAATCACTAAAGATCTCATTTAAACTTTCCGTTCTAGTTCTCAAGCAAATTTACAGCAGAGGTCAGTCCTTTTGCAAGATTTCTGGAGGGAATTCTTCATCATAACAGATGGGGTTTTTTCCCATTGTAGTTTAAACTATCTTCCATCAATTTTTCTTGTCATTTCACCCATCTTATTACGACCTTCATAGGATAAAAGAACAGTACCAACCATGCCTTTTCTCTGAGCATTGTGTTTCTCAGTATATTATGTAGTTAATATTGATTATAAATCACAGTGAACTCAATGAATGCCCTCCTACTCCTGTACCTCTCCATGACAGCCATTCTCATGCTTTTATCCAGCTTGGAAATAGTACTATTTTTATATTTCTTCTACAGAAAGATTGTGAGTTCAGCTTGGGTTTTGTTTTACAGATATAACAAAACCAGAAATAACCCAGACAATCTATCAAAGCACCAGATTATGAAAAGTTATTTTCTTCTCATTAAAAAGAGATCAATAAATGCACATTAACCTAATTATCCTAACAATTGAGTTTAGCATGGTAATGGGATTTGACACAGGCTGTGGCAGTTGATCTTGTGCATTTTCAATCATTTAGTTAAATATTGAGTTACCTTAAATAATCCCAAAATAATATTTTTTAAAAGTAAGATATGTATTAATGTAAAATACATTTTAAGCATTAATGAACAAACTCTTAAGCAATAATGTGAAGAAAATAGAAACTGGAAAAAAAATCCTGTTACAAAAAGCAAAGATAATGATACATGAGGGAGAGCAAAACAAATTATTAAAAGAAGCTTATGTGTTTTTAATAACATTTTTGTATAAGTTTAATGCTTATGGAAGGGAACATCTGGCAGGTCTGGAGGCTGACAGACAGTTTGAAAAGAATGCGGCTGTGGCGAAGGCAGGCATATTGTCAATCCCCTCCTCCTGCCAAGAACCTGAATGAAAGTATCTCTCAGCATGAAAGAATAGAGGATATTTGACATCCTTTTTTTATTTTTTTTTTTTATTTTTTTTTTTTTTTCCAATCTTGGCAGAGAGTACCAGGCAAGGTATGCGGTTCCACTCAGAATCAAACACTGATTGTCCTGGTTTTGGCTAGGATACAGTTAATTTTCTTAAAAACAGCTGGTACAGTGCTGTGGTTTGGATTTAGGCTGAGACTAATGTTGATATCACACAAAAATTTTAGTTGTTGCCAAGCAGTCAAGGGCTTTTCAGCTTCTCATACTGGCCTACCAATGAGAAGGTGGGGAGCACCCAAAAAGCTGGGAGGAGACACAGCCAGGACAGCTGACCAAACTAGCTAAAAGGATATTCCATACCATATGATGTCACACTCTGCATATAACTGGAGTAGTTGGCTAGGAGGTGTGCAGCTCAGGAACTGGCTGAGCATTGGTTCTGAGTGGTGAACAATTGTGCTGTGTATCACTTGTTTTGTATATTCTATTATTATTATTATTATTATTATTATTATTATTATTAATTTTCCTTTTCTGTCCTTTTAAACTGTCTTTATCTCAGCCCACAAGTTTTACCTTTTCTTTTCAATTCTCTTTCCCATCCCACTGAGCGGGGGGAGAGGGGAGTGAACAAACAGCTGTGTGGTTGTTTTAGCTGCTGGCCGGGTTAAACCACGACACTGATTATGGAGCACTAAACACCACTTAGATGGTAATCTAAACTTTATGTCATCACTGAGCTAAGATGGAACTGAATCATAGTTTCTGAACAAAAAGTTTTGATTTATCAAGACTGTTTTCTGGAGTTATACTTGTTCTAGTTTTCATTAATTTTTAATGGTTTTGTTAGTATAGGAACCTCATCCCTTTGAACTCAAATGAAATCATGCTCCTTCCCCCATTTCTTTTGTCTTTCCATTGACAATGCATAGCACAAAATAATTTTTGCCATTCACATTCCAATTTCAGATTTTAACTAAAGAAACACTATACAGATAAAAAACCCAAAATTATAATATCTTTGGCACAATCAGAGTAGTTTGTTGGTCATTTTTAAATGAAAGAAATTTTGAATAGGTTCTTGAGTGTCAAAAATTGTCATTTTCTTAAAAAAAAAAAAAAAAAAAAGGTGTGAAAGTGGCTTAACCTCGATTTTTGCAATTCAAGAAGACCCGAATTGCACCTTAGGCTGCTAAAATTCTTCTTCTATCACTTCTTCTGCCTGTTAGGAGGCACTGTTTCTTCTCCAGTGCCACAGAATATTTTCATCGTCCTAACACAACTTTCCTCTCACTCAGACACAGTAGTGGGTGCTCTGAGCACATGAAACTGTGTGTTTCATTATGAGACCAAGAGCATGAGGTAAGAATAATACAAAGTGTGTGTGTGACAGACAGGAACATGACTATGAAACAGGTGAATGAGGCTGTACATAGAAGTTTTCATCTGAAGACCTCAAAGCAAGAGGTCTTTGCCAAGACTAATTAATTAATTCTCACAGCAGCCCTGAGAGTTTATAAATATTACAAATATGTTTTACAGAGGAAGATCTCAGCTACCAGGGCCTTATACACTCTCAGGATGTCCTGAGGGTTGGTGGCTGTCAGGGGCTGGGAGTGGTGGGGCTTCAGTCCATAGATGAAGTATGTAGCAGGGGTGGGAAATTGCCCGTGGTTTTGGATAACCATTACCCAAAGACATTTTGTATTCTGGAGAATGCCACTGACAGGCACTTCATCTCTCTATAGAAAACATCTCTATATTATCAACACTGTTTTCAGCACAAATCCAAAACATAGCCCCATACTAGCTGCTATGAAGAAAATTAACTCTCTCAGCTGAAATATCTATCTTCTGCACAGGAAGATAGTATTAGAGAGGGTTGCATCAGTACATAGCTTGCAGGGTTGAAAGAAGGCTGAGAAGGCTTTTTGCAAGGTGCCGTGGCTTTGTTGCCAACCACAGCTATGTCGAGAGAAGCGAGAGAGAAGACCAAGGGGCCCAGGCTCACACTGAGATAAAGGAGAAGGGAGGTGCTTGGAAAGTTTCTTCTGTGTAGAGTTTACATTGCACAGCACTATCTTTTTCCATTTAAAGCAACATTTATTTCTTTGGGGGTTTGCCTTCACTATTTTCATTGCATCGGCGTGCCCAGAAAGCTTCCTTATTAATAAAATTGCCTGGTACAAAAATGCTGTGTCTATTAATGTTCTTTCTTTTTATCTGTGTGTGTAGGCAACGCATCAGAAAGCTTCACCCTATAGAAAACCCCTGATGATTGTGCCCTCATCTGTAAAAAAATACAGGGTAGAAGCACAAGAGTGACTCTCACTCTGACAGGATATGCCTTCTATTTGTTTCTCTCCAAAAGGAGTTCAGGAGATCAGAAATTTAGAAAAGTTATCCACCAAAAATATATGCTAAAGACAAAGCAGCAACATACCTTCCTCTCAGAGTGTCTGCTTCCTCTCTGAGTATTTGCCTTATTCAGATAATTGAAACATAAATGCAAAAATGAATGTATTGTGTTTGGTTGCATATCATATATGCCACACAAGTACAGTGAATTCAACAATATAAGGAAACTTATTAAATGAAACTACTTCAATGGGAACAGTATAGTGCTTTTAGTGTCATTTGGTTTTTATTATTGTTCTATTTACTATATATGTGTGGTTTATCTGAAAATTATCACAACATTTCTCTTAAAACTATTAAATGTTGTCTGAAAGAATCCTTTTTAATTTCTAATAATAGCAAAGGACTCTTTTCTTCTATCTTTATTTTTACCGGAAAAAATTACATTTTTAATTCTTCCATAGTCCAAGCTCTTTACATTATGTACTGTTTTCTGCCTCATTGAAAATATTTTCTTGTTAAGAATACTTTGGGAAATTATTAGGTTTCATTCTTCAATTTATATGAGGGATAAAATTTGTGAGAATAATTTCTCAAAACTGACAACCTTAGAAATGTAATATTAGTTTACATTACATGGCAATAAAGTGTAACTGTTGGTAACAACATATAGGCTTTGCTTTCTAATTTACTTTCTACTTTCACCACTACTGTGGTGTCAGCATTAGAATACAGGTTATATAAAGTAACAGACAAAAGAAATGAAAAAAATATAGACTGCTCATTTATATTCTTTTCTCCATTTCATTATAATTTATTAATAATTCTGGATGTAAGAAAGAGTTGCATGGCAATTTTAATTGCATTCTATGGAATTTGTTACGAAAATATATATGGTACAATCTTGTAGCATCTCATATATGTATTTAATCATTGGCAAGTAATCTGTAAGTATGATAAAGTATGTCCTCATTGACATGACTGAAACTGACTTCTCTATTTATTCATCGATCGGTGGTGGTAGATGAAACAATATTTACTTTCTCTACAAAGAACAATGAGAATTTTTCCTTCAGTAAAATGCTGGACGTAAAGGCAAAGTCTATATTATTTGTCTTTTTTCAGCAATGGTTGCATTACAAACTAATGTGTAATGCACATGACTCACAGAGTGAGTCCTTTTTCTTCCTAATTAAAACACAGCAAGTTCAGACTCTGTCCACAAAATTTAAATGTTGACAAATTGTTAATTTGTAAATTGACATTCTTAGGAGGAAGAGAGGTGAAACATTTAATTAGATAGTGGATCAGCTCCTCAGCTGTTACGAGGAAGAATAAATTTTATTAGTTCATATTTTCTGGAAGTCTGGCACAGTCATCTGAGTAGAAAAGGAGGAATATTTAAAATTCCTTTTGGTATTTGTAATAGGTTCAGTTTTGAAAGTTCAAATCTTCATATAGGTCAACATTTATGATGGTTCAGTGAGTCAGCAAGGCTGTGGATGTGGAAGAAGGGATTGGCAGGCCTGATGGGATCAGAATGGAGTCAGAAAGGCAGAAGTTCATCCTCCAGAATTCACAGCTGAGACATCTGGCTCAGTCATCTTGGTGAGTAAAAAAAGGATCTCTGTATTGGGCATAACTGGCAGGGTTTGGGTAGGTAGCAGAGGTGACGTCCGTGCCAGTCATAGCTGGCTCCAGATGGCTCAGTAATGGATGGAAGCAGCCTATCAGATGCCAAAACTTTAGCCCATCTGAGGATCACATGCGCCTCTGCTCAGACATATCTGAGCAAGAGTAGTAGCTGTTGGGCACAGGAGACCCAGGAGGAGACACCCAAGGAATCACAAAAGGAAAAACAAGAGAAGAGAGGTGAGCATGCATGTGAGGACACACAAGAAGGAGATGTGAGTGGAGACACAGGATGACACACAAAAAGAGTCACTTGAAGAGAAATGTGAAGAGATGTATTTGGAGAAACACAATGGAGGAGTCATGTGGAAAGGGACATTGTGGGAAACACACCTGGAGATACCCTCTTGGTATGAGTTATTCCATGCCAGAGGAAGGCTCTCTGAGGGGACTGTAGGTTGTGGAGGACCTGTGCTGGGTCAAGGACACCTCTGAGGGGACTGCAGCTTTTGGAGGAGTACAAGTTGAGACTCCTTTTCCCACAACAATGTCCAGACAGATGATGGGCTGTAAGGGAGATATGGAAATTTTCTCCCCTGTAGTAAAAGATGAACTGATCTAATCTATCCACAACTGTAATGATTTGGGAGTATTTTAAAAGTTCTTTAAAACCCTGGTTTTGTGAAGGAAGACATTCAGGTGTGCTGTGTGATATGTTCCAGTCTTCCAAGATTAGAAATAAGTAGTCTTCACTATTGCAACATAAAGTATCTTTTTTCTTTCTCCATGGGGATACCTGACAGTGATCAAGTGGTAAATATTACCTGTTACATGATAAAGTACATTCTCTTAGTGGAAAACTCTAGTGTTTAGGAATTTTTCAAAGAAAAAATATTATTTGGCTGATGGATTGTTTTTAAAATATTGGTTAAGTGGTTGAGACTGTTGAAAGAAATCCCTGGGAGCAGAGTTCAGGCAAAGCTTTACTGCTCATGGTTCTGGTGAAGTTTTGCTGAATGCTGAAATTTTATTTCTTTGTTTTGAAATGGCAAATGCTTCATTGCTCTTCTTAAGTGTGGATTGTGCCAATAAAAAAAAGTGAGTCCTTTGGGGATGGAAAGTTCTTCAGGCCAAAATACACAATACCATAGCTGTGCTTCTCTAAAGACAGTAAGTCAAAAAAAAATTTCAAGTGTTAAAGATGTGGGAGAAGCTATGGATTTGTTTCATAAACTGCTTTTTCAGTTAACAAATATGCTTTTCTCCGCGTTACTAATTTTGTAATTTTTTTCTAGTTTGAGCAAACCAAGACAAAATTTTCTCAGTGAATGTTTTTAATGATCAGATTTTTGATAACTGGATCAAGATGTAAAGTTACATTTACTATAAACACTTC
>VXBL01000332.1:1060196-1081460 GCA_013400195.1 Aramus guarauna | reverse complement strand
CCCTTAAGAAAGTTGATTTTCTAGTGCTTCTAACTAGAAATTAAAAACAAGATAAATAACAGTTACAGAACAGTTGTTCCACTGTTATATGGGTGTTAAGGTTAAGAATAATCTTTAGATACTTGTTTTCTGGAGGGCTACTGCAGATTTGGAGCATTACAGAGATCTAATCTGACTCTCTCAACATTCACATCCTAGGAACCAATCCTTTGGGTGACATTTATGTTTGACTTCCTTCCTAGATAGATGCCAATAGCATCTCTTACAGTTTATTATCATTATGTGTATAGAATTGTTCTGAAATTAATAAGTTAAGGATTAGCATATCCAAAAATATAGAAGGATATATTTAGCTGAACATAGCTGACCGTAAGTTTTGTATGATGTAAAGGAGGACATAGCGCACCTGTCACAATCTGCTCATGAAGGTGTGTGAATGTAAGTATATTTATGCATTGTGTAGCATAAGCAAGAGAAACAATTAATGAGAATGAAGCACATAAATTTAATCAAAATTTCTTATGCTTCATACCAAATAAGAAATAAAATATCATAAAATAAAGACTTGGGTAATGATTTTGTCTGAAGGGAGAAAACTATCTCTTAGTATATTAATTCCATTAGTAATGATCCCAATTTCAATTTTTTTTCATGCTCTATGATTTTTTCCTTCTTCTCTTGCTTTCCCCCTGATTTGCTTTCCTCCTCAGTACGTGGCAGATTTGTGACAACAAACACAAGACACCTTTAACTCTACAATAGCCCATTTTCTGTGTTTGCTGGATAGTGAACAGAGAGTCAGTGCTGGACAGGACATGGACTTTTTTTCCTGTTGTTGGTGAAATCACCTAGGAAAATGGGAGTTTCACTGTAAAACTTCATAGGAACAGATTCTGCTCATGACCAATTAAATATGCTAGGACCTGGTCTTCAGAGGTACCAAATATGGGCAGCTTCATTAGTCTTTTCAGTAATAATGAAATATTGTGCAAAGCAACTTTAAAAAAACATAGTTCTGATGAATGTTTGGGCTTTCTTCAGGAAACTGCTGATTAATGATGATGCAGATAGTTTATTAATTTTGCTTTTCTAGAGGAGTCGGATCTTGGAAAATGTAATTGTGGCACACAGCCTGTGTTCTGAACCTATGAAAAGTTTAAATCTTTCTCTCAGAGAGTACCTCAGACAAAAGTGTTCTTATTTGCAGCTGCCACTTATACACAGTGTTTGCAAACAAAGGCAAAGCAAGCACTATATGATTTCAAACTACTATGTTACAGGTGTGGCAGTAACTGCATATATAGTAAAACTCTTCAGAGGACTTATTAAGTTCTTCTGAAAATCATTATTAGAAGGATTTGATACTAAAAGATGTCCATAGGCCTCCTTGAAGTCTATAGTTTATAAGGGCAATGGAATTCTGACCATAGGCTGTGGGCTGTAGGCGGTGGTATTAAAACACTGCTTACTTCTCTCACAGGGCCAGCACGAATGTAGAATCACTGACTAATATTTGAAAAACACTTTGAGATCCTCACATAAAAGGAACATGGCAGTTCAAAGTATTTATTTTTGCCAGTAGGGAATATTTATGACTTTAGTTTCACTGTCCACATCTTTTAGGCTCCCATATGTTTCCAGAACTCAATTAGATCCCAGTAGGTATTTCCTGAGAAAATCTTTTAAATGAGTAGAAAAAAATAAAATAAACTTGGTTACTTGTATATAAACCAGGCCTTTCTTTCTGTGGTGATGATATTGTACTGTAACTGTGGTGTCATAAGCACTAATGGAGGAAAAAAAACTGGAGTGCAGATTGTCAAGTAATCTTTAGAAACCAATTAAGTGAAGTTTGTCAAACCAAAGAGGCCCTAACCTACAGGGAGAGCTAATAGTTTTATTTCAAAGACAAAGTTACAGCTTAGCGTAGGGCCTCTGCAACTCATCTAGTTCTTGTTGAAATAACCTACTTATAAAATGCCAGGATTGTTTTGTTTCTCTTTTTAGTTTTGTTTCACTAATATTTTATTTTAGTTAAAATTTTGCTTGGCTAACATGACAATGTGTGTGTGTTTAATTTCTCCAGCACTGTAGATATAAACTTTCTCCCAGCTAATATCACAAAATGTAACAAGGAGTTAAGTTGGAGTCGCAAAGTCTGCAGTTCGTAACTTGACATCCTGTCTTTGCAGAGTCCACTCTGCAGCTGACACAAAGCTCTATTTAATGTGCTGCCAATCACTTCTAGTCAAGTACAGTACCGTAAATCCTCGAGTAGTCTTTCAAAATGATTTTGTTTATATCTTTTTCCATTTAATCTGGTTTTCTCTCGCCATACAGTGATGTGTAAATCCAAACAAAATTGCCAGTATTGGCTCCAGGAAAAAGGTTATCCTTTAAATTGCTTTCATCATCTCTCATAGACTTCTAGGAAGAAACCAGCTTGCTAAGCTATAAGAGAGAGGTTATGAAGTCTCTATGTAAGCTTCAAATAATCAGAAATGCACTATTAAATATATATTACCAGTGCAGATTGGAAGGATGGAGGTTTAGAGATAGTTACAGAAGAGTTTAACTACGGTATTTGATTATTCATCTGATACCTGAGCTTTTTCTTACCCCTCCTCAGTTGACCCTTACTCAATCAGCTTTGATGATACCCACATGGGCTGTTCACTTGATTCAGTCTTCATCAAGCCCAGCTCTCCCAGTTCCTCTTCCACTGTTTTGTGACCCACTCATATAATCTTTGATATTATCTCTTTTTCAACATCTCCTCTTCAACTGTTCTATGACTTCTTACAAACTTTCAGATTCCTTCTCTCTGCCTCCTCTTCCTGTTTTTTTTCAATGATATCAACAAGGTTTTTCTGCACTTTATGTTTTTTCTTCTTTCTGCGGGTCTGTACTATCATTATCAGCTCAGCGTCTACATCCTAGGCTCCTGCTCTCAGCAAGAAGCAAATGTCTGCAGTTATCACAACCTCACTGACTTCCTTCACCTTGTACTCAATCTTGTGCTCCTCAGGTCCGTATTCATCATAAATAAACAAATCTTATCCAGGTTAACTGGATCCTACATGGACAAACTGAGCTGCTGTGGTGCCATTCTTCAAACCCTTTCATTCCATCTGCTTCCACTTTTTTTCTTCACAGTATCCCATTTTATCTCCTTTCTCTCTCCCACAGGTTCTAATACATCTACTCTAATCTTCTCCCTCTTTCCTGATGGCATTTTACAATACAGTACCACACTGAATTACTGTTCAGCAAAAACAGTACTGTTCAGCAAAATGTTTTTTTTTTTCCTGTCATAAGAAAAAGTTTGCTTGACTCTGCTTTATTCTACAAACTTTGACCTTCTTTTTATCAGTGTGCTCATTGAGAATAATATTTGCAACTACTGTTCAGTATTAATTTCTAATCATATTCTATATTTTTTCCAACCTACTTCTGTATCTTCAATGCAACTGAAATTACTCTCATCAAATCCCTAAATACCTTCTCAAATCTAAAACTGTAACAACACATATTCACTGATTTTTGTCTTATTTTGACAGATCTAGTTCATTTTCTTCTTCTTGCAGGTTGGACTTCTCTTGATTTCATCTTTGCTCTGGTTTTCATCTTTTGATTGAACTTCCACTCTTGGACTAAATAGTCTTTATCACTTCCTACAGATTTCTCAGGGTGCCACAAAGCTCAACTTTCGTTTCCTTTTCAGTAGCAGTAATGATGTCTGGGGTAAGGACCAGCCTCTCTCTGTGATAAGGTTGCTGTGATAAGGTTGCATCCCCGGAGTTTGACTTCCTGTGGGTTGCAGCCCAGTGAGGAAGGGGAGCAACGGAGAAGCATCAGACATGGTAGCTGATCTGGATATCCAGCATTCCTTCTTATACCTACTGTTCTCATATGCAGACTCTTAATCAAAAAGCAACTATGCAATATGTTTTGAAAACAAACTCTGCCATGTTTCCTTCTGATGAAATGAGCTACTGGCCTACCTCTCAGGAATCCTTGTCAATTACCACCTCCCAGCTCCAGGTCAACTCTCCTGGGATGAGATTATAAAATTTTGCTTCCTTCTACAATCATCTTCAAACTATTTTACAAACCTTTTTCCTCCCTTGCAGTGGAAAAAAACTGTGCCTACACTGTGGAAGAAGTGCACTCATGCACTCAGAGACACACACCACAGTCAGTGCTGGATTACACAATAAGATAAAATCCTAAGGAACCTTCTGGTAATCCTCACAAGCACTGAGAAGATGACCTTTTCCCCATAGATACCTCTTCATCTATACATCCAAGAATCCTTAAAAAATTCTAGTCAGAAATGGTGGAATGCAAGAACCAAGACACACAAAGGTTCATATGTAGGACCAGGAGTATGAAGCATAAAGTGGAGTTCCTCCAACCTTTGTAATGGACACAAGCAATGTCACCATGATGACCATGATTTCCATCTCTATTATTATCTTCAGTTTGGCCATGCCTCTAGATATTGTGAAAATTATGTCTATGTCTTGCTGATTCTCTGTGATACAGTATTTCCTGTGTATTCACAAGCCTCAAGTCCTTTCTGTTGGTTGAATGTTGCATACATCCACTACCCCAGTATCTTTTTTATCTGATTCTGAGAAATGACGTCAGCTGACATCTACCCAGAGTGCACCAGAATGATAATTCTTCCCGCTTGTCCCTTTTGTCCTGTATCTTCTTTCTGTGAATATTTCTACTACTTCCATCATACAACAAATGTTAATTGGGTAATTATATTCAACATCGGATGATTGTTTTCATTTTCAAACTGTAGTTTATTACTACTACTTTTATCATTTCTTGTGAATTTACTGACATTCAACACCTGTCTTCAATCCGATAAGTCTTCACTAGCCACTTATGAGAAATAATTTTTATATCTTATAAAATTATATTTTGCCAGAATGCTTATGGAGGACTTAGTAATGCATCTATGTTGTCTCATTATTTTCTTATGAAATATCAACTGTGTGTTTCACCCATTCTCTCATATTGTAGTGGGTCCATAAATTCTCTGGGACATGAACTATCTTTTTGGTTTGTGTTTCAAAATGTCTGACCATAGAAGCAATGGATAACACACAGATATAGTAATAATGATGGGAAGTGCAAAAGTACTAACAATGTCACCTCTAACCTGGTGATTTCAGAATTGGTTCTAGATCATGCTGCTAACTTTGCTGTTGATACATAAGAGCTCAGTAAGAGTTGCTGAACACACATATAAACAGAAATAGCACTTTTGCAGCTGGAATCTGTATGTTGGGTGTTTCTGTAGTAAGTCAGAATCTGATGAGTGTATTTTTTGTCCATGAGACAAAGAGTGGTGAGATTCCTCAGTGAGTGGTACTATTGGTGCTGAAGTGACAGACTCTTGATTGGCAGTGAAAATGTCAGAAAATTTTCCGTTTCCAGGTGTTTTCATGACATATAGCTAAATGAAGCTTATCTATAGTGATTAACCAGATTTGGATGAATAACAGCAAGAATATGAATGATACATTGGATTTAATTAGTATAAAAATTGCTTAGGGACCATCATGCTATGCAGCATTCCTTCAGTGACATGATTGTACGCAATTGTGTTACTTCTGATGGGCTGGATGGGGGGCTAGGAGAGTGGAGGAATAATGTATTATTTTTGAATCAGGTGAAAAGAGATGATTTATCTCTGAAATTACCCAAAATTAATTCATAATTTAGTTGAAGATATTGCCATTCACAGTGGAAACCCATCTAATTAGTGTACCCACTAAAAAATTGTATTAACATTTGATATGCAAATAATATAGTAATGAAAATACTTATAAACTTTCACCAGTAATTATAAAAATGTTTAAAATTAGCACAGTAAGTATAAATAAATAAATAAATATAAAATGGAAAATTATCTTAGGCCTGCAATGCTAACTGTTCTAATTTTGTCTAGACAAAAGTTAAAGTATTATGTGAAGGTTTTTTAATACAAGAAATTTTTTAGTGGAATATTGTTGCATGGCTTGGCTAACTATATGGTGTCTGAATTCACGTTTTGCATTAGCTGATATTTAGTGTTAGATTACTGCTTTTTAGCATTTTAAAGGTACATCAGTGTACTACTAGCTTATTAGTCATGACTTCATGTCATTCAGTGGTTGGAGTAACATTTACTATTGATGCTGTAAATGCTAGTGCATCTCCAGCTCTATTCCAAGTCAACTACGTCTGCCTGAACTACAGGTCATCAACACAAATATATCTGTTTAATACTATAGGCACAGAGATTCAGGCTGCTCTTGATCTTTATGTATATGTTTAGTGTGCATTATCATTTTTTATTTAGAAAGAGATGGAGGGTAGAATCTCCCAGATAGGATGCAATTAATTGATCTCACTTCCCTTTAGTACAACTTTTCAAGACACTTTTCTTGGAAAAGTGATTTGTTTTTCATGTGGTTTACCCAGAGCCTGGCTCACAAGCTTTCGTGAAGTGCTGGAGAGAACAAAAGCTTTTATTCAAAAACCTTATGGGGAGTAGTTTTGTTTTCTGCTGGATTCATACACTACATTAATATTACCCTTGCTGTCAAATTGGAATGATCGTCTTTCTGTTCTTCACTATATAGCATCTAAGGATGTGCACAAGGGTCGATCAACACTGGAGGGCATTTCATAGCTTATAGAGGGCAGTAGATGAAAAAGTAAAAAGTCTTGTCATCTGTAATGAAAGACATTCTGCAGATTTCATTGTCATTAAAATTTTTCCACTAATTTCAAAATGCTGCAAGAAAAAACTGTAGCTGGGACACTGAGGGGTTTTTTTTGTTTCTGATACTGATTCTATCTGTGTTTTACCATTGGTTTTATGAGTACCTGGAGATGATAGTTTATCTTTACTGTGTTGTGGTAATTCCAGAATGTTACATTTTTGCTAATCTGGTTTCCAGAAAAGACAAAAACTCAAAATACTTCAAGAACACTAAACTTCATAAACTACAAGAAAATTAATTCAGGAAGGACAAGGATTCAGTTCTCACCTTCATTCTTTGTCGTTTGCACTGGACTGGATTTCTATTAATCCATTCATTCCTGTCTACAGCTAAGAGTTACAGAATGTTTCTGCTAGCAAATGATTTTGGTTCCAACAACAACAACAATTTTGGACAGCAAGACCAATTGCAGTTATGTTGAAGAGACATGCTTCTGACCACTCTACAACTGAATTAGATGGCTTCAGAAGTAGACTGATCTAGTCAGATTTAGAGGTCAGCAATCTAAAGGGTCGAAGTAATTGTTTTCCAGGTGGCAGAGAAATGTCAGCCAGTCTCTAGTCAGATGTGATATCTAGCTGTAGTAATAATTCCATCAGCTTTCCCTGTCCTCTTCCCTCCATTTTCTTTGCCCAAATGTAATTACAATTGTTTGGTGACAATAATGAACAATGTTCGTGGATGAGTCAATGGCAAGTTAATTTTTCGTGCCTTACAAACTTATTAGTTTTGAACCATTACATTCTTAAAAAGGGATAGAGTCTCTGTGTTCCAGTGAGATATGAAGTAATTGCTTGTAGCACATCCCCAGATACTGAACTTCAAATTATGACATTTTTCTTCTTAGAGAGATTTACTTGACACTCTTTTGGACTGAGAGAGAGAGAGAGGGATACATCGCCATACCAAACTCATCACAATAAAACATGCATTTTATTTCCCATGCTACGATCGTATATTATAAATTTAATACATAATTTTGGAGTTTCTCATAGACTCCATATAAAGTTGCTTAGAAAATTATTAATTCAGTGAATATCTCCTTTGTTCTCTTCATCAGTGTTCTCCAAAATACCTCTTTCCAGGCTGATATATTTTAGGGAGCTGTCCTGTTTTGGTGAGTTTTGTTGTATTTTGATTTTAAGCCTTTTTCATTTTTTCAGTATACATTGTTGTGTGCAAAATTATTTCTGTTTAACAGTGTATAATTACAGTAAAATAAAAAAGGATATAGAGTGTATATAAAAGCATATATCTTTTAAATTAGATAACATTTAAAGCTTCTTCAAATATAGGGAAGCATACTAGTATCAATATATATTTCATAGCATTTATTTATTCTTTCATAAGGGACCAGTGAATCAGTTTTATGTACTTCAGAAACATATAGTAGGAAAAGGACCTCAAAAAGAGTGCATTTCTAACAATTTAAAATAAAAGACTTTGCTTGTCCAGCTCCTCATGTGAACCCAAATTAGCATTCTGTGTTCATCTTGAGCTTGGATAGATTTGAAGCCTTTCATGTCTAAAACCGCATGATCAAGGGCAAAATCTTTTGCTAGCACTGGAATCTGGAGGGGGAAACAAGACACGCACGCATGGCTTTATCACTGTGTTTTACTGCAGAGACCATGAAAAAAATCTCCATTGTGTTTTATTTAATTAAAGCACACTGCCCCCTTTTGAATTTCTTTTTAACAAAAAATAAATCCTTCCTCATTAAAGATGTAGAGACCTATGTTATATAGTCTCTTGCCACAATGCTAGCTTTAACTATACTTTAAACAGCTTACAAAGGACAGATCCTATATAAAATAATTTGATAGTCCCATAATTAATTCTCTAGCATAAACCTTGCCTGGGTAAGAATCATGTCTGAATATCATCCCTCATGAAGTATTTTCTCCTGATTAGCTTGGATTTTCACAAGCAGACAATGTATATGGGAATTACAGTGCAACACAATTGCATCTCTTTTTTAGTTTCATCTAGTGCTTCCCATCTTTGAAATTATTCAGTGAAATTTGGTATGAAGATAAGAGAATTATATACTTTATTAAATACATCCATTCCAGTTGATTGTCTACGAAAAATTGCATGTAAATTTTACCTGATGTCTAACACATTTGATCACGAGCACTTTTAAAGTTAAATTAGAACTTATACATCACTGACCCCTGTCTAATTCAGGTGAAACAAGAAAACTAAAAATGAAAAAGCAGAAAGAAAGACAAATGTAGTGGAGAACTGTATAACTGCAGAGAGGGAAAAAAATATGGAGAGAACAAAGATGACAGTGAAGGAAGAGAGTGAAAACTCACTATATTATATAATATATTTTATTGTGGAAAGCAGCTTCTAAAGTCTATTCATGAGTGGTCCTCTATGCATGCACATCTGAAAGAAATGAAGTCCTTCTATCTTAATATGTACCAGTAAAATATTTATTTTAATGTAAAAACAAAACTAACCAAACTCAATGATAAAAAGCAATCTGAAACATTCACGTGTAAAAAATAAACTTGCTTAACCAACTCAGAGTTACATTGGAAGGAAAAAATAGCAGATACTTGACATAATTTTGAAAATGCAAAACATTTTTTAGAAGTTTCAGGAAATAAACTCTAGGTAACATTTTACTGCACAGAAATGATTTTTAGCAAATATACCAAAATTTAGCAAGACTTAATAATTTCTGATTTTTCTGCTAGTATATGTCAAGTATTGAAGAAAATCTATGTCAAAATTGCAATGACTTTTTGAGCAAATATTGAAAAGAATATCTTACTTGAAAAAAGTTACTAGGAACTTAACCTTTCATTTTGATCTTTTTCACACTACTTGTCAAATGACCACAGTTGAGTAATGTAGTTATGTTTGCAGAAAGCTAATTGTAGCATGACTGCTTGACAGAAGTGGAAAAACACATTTTATTGCTTTCTGCAGGCAATAAAACAGAAACTTATTTATAACAGTTTTAATCCTCCCAAACAGAAACAGCTTTACATGTCCAATAAGACTAATTCTGAATATGTAGTATCACTCAGATTTTAAATAAGACAATTAATTTCAAAAGAATAAGAATTTTAAATAATAAATGTACCTGAACTGAAATATGCATTTAGAAAAATATTTGATATGAATTATTCACTAAGAATAAGATCCACAAGGCTGCTTAGAAAGTTTGCAGGGGTCTGAGTGTTTCAAGACAAATCTACAGACCCCCTCTAACAGTCTGGTAGTGTCAGCATCCACAGATACTGTGACTTTTTCTCTACCACACCCTCCGACTGCAGATGTGCCTCCCTAAGTCATGCTTTAAATGAGGCATAGAGATCTTGTGCAGTGTGCTTCATTGATCTGCTGAACTTCACAACACTCATGAGCTTTACAGGGGCTATTTTTCATGACAGCTATTTCATAGTTCTGACCCGGTCATTTTATCTTCTGACCTTCATATTTCAGGAAGATCTGTGTGTGGAGAGGACACCTATGTTACCGCATGGAGTTCCCTGGAGTTCAGTGGAGATGGAAACAAGCTCAGTGTCACCATGGGTCTAATTACAGCTGCATTGTAAATATGAATAAATATTAAAACAGGATAATTTGAACCTGCAGATTGAAAGATTTCCTCCCTCCCATCATAAGAGCTGTACAACTATCTCATATTCTGATAAGGAAAATACTTTTAAAAAACAAACAAACAAAACTGAATTGCTACATTTTGGGTCTTGGAAAAAAATCAAAGTTTGGATAGGCTGACAGAAGTATTTTGAGAGATCTGGAGGTGGATTTAGTTGCACTTTTCACCTTGACTTTCTCTCTTTTGAAATGCATAATATATCCTATTTTTTCATATGTATTTCTGCACAGGTTAATTTCTTTACAGTTTTCTCTTAAATGTGGCTGTGCATTTTTATTATAATCACCATTTGTAAAGAAGATGTTTATATGAGAAGAAATGTAATATTGCCTATAAAGGCTGTGATATTGCAAGACCTTGCCCAGCATACGCAGCAGCTGATGGAAAGTAATTGCTCTTTGGGGTGATGTCTAAGTGGAGACTAACCAGGAGGAAAAGCATGGGTAAACATTGCTCATTCTTCAGCACTGAGTGGAAGTTAGCCTTGAAATGTTTGCATTGTTTAATTCTATGAAGTGTTGGCTAGAAAAAGGGCATCATAGAGACTGGAAATGGTAATATCTGAGAAACTGCGAGTTTAGGTGCAAACCTCATCGTGATGCTAATAGGATCCTTCATAAATCTCACTTCCACAAAACAGAAAGGAACTGGCAGATGTCCAGGAGTAGTATGGGATTCACCTCCACTTCTCTTTCATTACTTTCCATCCAGCTCTTAGAGCTGTGTGGCTCTACATATAGCATTGTAAAGGTGAAATACAGATGAGCATATGGAGTTTAGGGCTGTTAATTCATTATGCTTTTTTTTAGCCTGTTCCTTGGTAGCCGCTGCAAGAAGACGAGAGAGGGTAGACTATTTTGTTGATTACTGCCATGCTTCTACCTGGTTAAGCGGGCCACATTTCTTATTACACAGTTTGAGCATCTTTTCTTTTAGTTAATCTGCCAGGATCCTAGTGATGAACCATCTTTGAATGAAAGCTGTATCAGATCAAGTCTGACACTTCTATATTTTTGTCTTTGGAGTCTTGCCCTCATTTCTCACATTTGATACATATACATGATTTTTTGGCTCACTGCACCCATGCCCATCTGTTGCAGTGGCATTGTGCCCAGCATTCACAAGTTGGTCAGATTGTTCAGTATGGTGTCGCTGGTCATAATTCTAGCAGAATAGTCCTCCAAGCACTGGAATTCCTCTCTCTGGAAGACAAACTGTAGAATGTCCATTGCATGGCTCATTGCAACTGGTTGCATCTGTCAGCTTTAGTGCGCCACAGAACTACTAAAGACAGGAGAAAAGGAGACACAGGCTTCTTGGGCACTGCAACTGTGAAAGAAAAGACCCTTTGCATGGAAAAAAGATCCTGTGATCCTCATGAAGGCTTTTATTCTCCTATGACAGGAGAAGAATGTCTGCATACGTTGTTTGTGAACCACATAGATATAAACGGCAACTGTCAATTACACCTCAGCATTACCCTTCGCCATAGTGGTAACTTCCAATACAAGGTCCACTGCTTGCTTTGTAGTTTGTGATGTTTGCAGTTCCACGTTGTCAGCAACAACACATTTTATTTAAGCAGATAATAATTTTGCTTATGTGATAACTGGGGTGAATCCTCAGCTGCAAGAGGTGAACACAATCATACAAAATTAGAGGAGCTATAGGATATTTAAACCAGTTAAGCTTATATCCCTTTGGATACAGCTTTTAAAAATGTGACAATAGCACTTGTCTAATTGGCAAAACTGAGTGCCAGCTTGAACTCTGACACAATTGTGGAGATATTTTAAAAGGAAGATTTTTTATTCCACTGAACACTCAGCTGAAAAGCATACTGAGAGCAATAGCCCTCATTATTTTTATTTTATATAGTTTCTTTGTTAATATTTTTCAAATTTCTATGTTCAGGTTACTACAAACATATGGAGAAACAACACAGGGCTGCACTGATTTATAGAAGAAAGAAGGAACTATTATAACTGCCTGAGCTCTTGTGTAACACAAGACTAAATGATTCCTGTTTCAAGACACTGCTTGAAGTTACACTTGAAGTACCTTCTGCCCTTTCAGTTTATAAAATCTATGAAATACTAATGGGTCTAGTTGTCTGTAGCAGAGTTATATATTGATGCATGAAAAAGGGGAAAATAAACTTTTTAGAGCTCCTACACAGTAAAGGAACACAGAAATAAAGCAGTTGTAAAAAATTACACAAATCAAAACGACGTGCAAAACCACAATGCTTATACAGGGTTGTAAGCAGAGCAGAGTTTGTTCTTGCAAAAGCAGATGTAATACACACATGCAGAAGACCCCTTGCTTCAGTAATTAAGGAAAGTGGAACCTGAATGCAAAAATTTGCAGGACCAAGACATAAACCTTCCAACCCCCTGCCTAAAATGCAGGAGAATGTTATATCTAGATAAGCAATTTAATCTTCCTGTGACTGAATTGATAGAGCAATATTATTTAAGTATGGAAGAAAATATTTTTTTGTATCATCTGATACATATCTATACGAGGGGTTTTTTTTAATAACACTAGCACAACTTACTTAGATACTGTGACAGGACAAGTAGAACCTGCCAAAAAATTAGCAAGGAAGGAGAGTTTCATCTTAATTAAAAAAAAAAAAAAATCTAGATGAAACTACCTCATTGAGAACAACGTTTTTCATCAGAAAACGAATAAGTTTGCAGGTCATGCTGAGATTCAGAAAATGAACTGCAAAATACTGTGTTTAAAGTAAAGTAAAGTTCCAGCATGTGAGGTGACCAGACATAGTAATTCAGTAGATTTGACTTTGAGAAGAGAAAGTAATCCCACAGACGATGATGCTGAACTCTAACAGACATGCAAAGTGTAATGGAGTGAAAAAGATCTCATTCTAGAAACAATGTAGAGCTAAAATGGTTATAGGTTATGTTAAAGCTCTTTGAATCTGCAAGATCGTCCATTTTGTCTTTCTTTCATGTTTAGAGTGCATTATCCTGTTCATGGCCAATGTTCACAATTAAGTCAGATTTGTTCAATAAAAGGAAAGTGACCTTGACATTATAAATAAGTTTGGTTGTTTGTTGTGGTTTTTTGGAGGTTTTTTGTTTGTGATGGGTTTTTGGGTTTTTTTGGTTGTTGTTGTTGTTTAAACTATTTCTTCTGCTTCTAAAGTCATTTTACCTCTGGTAAATGGCATTGTGTTGGTGTTTCAAGTTGTTGGAGTTTATGGTGAGAAGACTAGGAAAGCCAAAAAATCTGGCAGTAAGAGGAAAATAGGTTAAAGACTTTAAATACCTGGTCTTGATCAAATGGCATGGACAAAGCTGTTCTTAACGAGCAGGCCAGGAAATCCTCAGAGATAAGAAACAAGTCATGGAATCCTGTTGTTAAGACAGATGAATAAATGAGTTTACTTCCTAAATTTAGCTGTCATTGGTGCCAATTCACCCCAGGCACAATTTGGCCTCGTAATCAGGTTTTATGCAAAACAGTCAAAATCAGTCAAAGTTTTATACTCTTGGTCAAAATTACATTTTGTTTTAATGCTTCATTATAATTTACCATTCTAGCTTTACTGCTATATACTACACGGTCCCTGAAAACAATCAGAAAAATAGGAAAAAATAGGGATTTTAAGAGTGGTATTTGTATTTTGGACAGGCACAATTCTCATGCACTCCTACAGCTACCTACCTGTTCATCTGATATTTAAAAATTGGCATTCTTTCTCCTGAAAGAATATTGTTTCTCCTGAAAAAATACAGATGAAAGGATATTGGAGCATATTCTGTCACTGAACAGTGGCCAACTCTGGGCAGCATACTTTTTTCTTCTTACAATTCATTGTTATGCATTTTATTTTTCTTTTTTAAAAAAAAAAACAACATTTAAAGTAATGTATTTTAAACATTCACAGCAATGTTATTTTTGTAGGGAAGAATTATACCTTTATAAGAATTTGTCTTTTCTAATGTTATAACTTCCATGTAGTGGACTTCTTCAGAGAACTCAAATCCAAAGCTATTTCAATGGCTTCAAAGCCTTAGACTGAAAACTGAAAATAAAACAAGTTAGTAGGGACAAGGAGAGGGAGAAAAGCTTCTGTAATGAACTGCTTATGACAGAAAAGAACTTACTATTTGAAAGTATTTTTATTATGCTGACTCAAATTACTAATGGCTCACTCAATCAAAATGTATTTCAGTACACTCATGCTTTCTACCTTCACTGGTCATACCAAACAGTTTGCACAATCCAGCTCTCAAGCTACTCTTTTATGTCAGTTGTGATGTCTCATCTATTCAGAACACCACCATGAAAAAAATGTCACATTAACAAACCACTGTTTATGCAGGGATACACAAGGTCCTCAGAATTACTTCTTTTCCCTCTGACTTCTGATATGAGAATGTCTACCACCTCAGCTGGTGTAAGTCATTGTAGCCACTGAATATTCCTTCTAGTACTCTACACTGGGGAAGGTGAAAGACAAACACTATTTTTTTTATTTTGGTTTTGAGAAAATGTTTCATTCTGAATGCCAAAATAGTGAAAGGTATAGAATAAAACTTCTGTTTAAGGGAGAAACACCACAGATACATATATGTGTTCAGCTTTACATATTCAAATAGTTCTTGAAAAGTGATTGGTTCACAGAATCACAGAATGGCAGGGGTTGGAAGGGACCTCTGGACATCATCTAGTCCAACCCCCCTGCTAAAGCAGGTTCACCTAGAACAGGTTCGACAGGATTGTGTCCAGATGGGTTTTGAATATTTCCAGAGAAGGAGACTCCACAACTTCTCTGGGCAGCCTGTGCCAGTGCTCAGTCACCCTCACAGTGAAGAAGTTTTTCCTCATATTCAGATGGAACCTCCTGTATTCCAGTTTGGGCCCATTGCTCTTTGTCCTGTCACTGGACACCACCAGTCTGGCCCCATCCTCTTGACACCTGCCCTTTAGATATTTATAAGTATTGATCAGACCCCTCTCAGTCTTCTCTTTTCCAGCCGAAACAGACCCAGCTCTCTCAGCCTTTCCTCATACAAGAGATGCTGCAGTCCCTTAATCATACCTGCAGCCCTTTGCTGGACTCCTTCCAGTAGTTCCCTGTCTTTCGTGAACTGGGGAGCCCAGAACTGGACACAGTACTCCAGATGTGACCTCACCAGGGCAGAGTAGAGGGGGAGGGTAACCTCCCTGAATCTACCAGCCATGCTCTTCTTAACGCACCCCAGAATACCATTGGTCTTCTTGGCCACAAGGGCACACTGCTGGCTCACAGAGAGCTTGTTGTCCACCAGGACTCCCAGATCCTTCTCTGCAGTGCTGCTTCCCAGCAGGTCAACCCCTAACCTGTACTGGTGCTTGGGGTTATTCCTTCCTAGGTGCAGGATCCTGCACTTGTCTTTGTTAAACTTCATTAAGTTCCTCTACGCCCAGCTCTCTAGCCTGTCCAGGTCTCGCTGAATAGCAGCACAGCCTTCTGGTGTGTCCTTCACTCCTCCCGGTTTTGTATTATCAGCAAACTTGCTGAGGGTACAGTCTGTCCCCTTGTCCAGGTATTTGATGAATATGTTGAACAAGACTGGATCCGGTACTGACTCCTGAGGCACACCACTTGCTACAGGCCTCCAGACAGATTCTGCACCACTTATCACAGCCCTCTGAGCCCTGCCATTCAGCCAGTTCTCAATCCACCTCATCGTCCATTCATCTAACCCTCGCTTCCTAAACTTACCTATGAGGATGATATGGGAGACAGCGTCAAAAGCCTTGCCGAAGTCAAGGTAGACAGCATCAACTGCTCTCCCATCATGTACCCAGCCAGTCATGCCATCACAGAAGGCTATCAGATTCATCAAGCACGATTTCCCCTTGGTGAATCCGTGCTGACCACTCCTGATAACTTTCTTTTCCTCCATGTGCTTAGAGATGACATCCAGAATGAGCTGTTCCATCACCTTTCCAGGGATGGAGGTGATGTAGTTTCCTGGGTCCTCCTTCTTGCCCTTTCTGAAGTCCGGAGTGACAGTGGCTTTCCTTCAGTCCTCAGGCACCTCTCCTGTTCTCCATCACTTTTCAAAGATGATGGAGAGTGGCATAGTAAAACATCTGCCAGCTCCCTCAGCCATCTTACCTCCAGGGTCTGGGATTCCTGAGGGCCAGCCTTAGCAGTAAAGACTGGCGCAAAGGTGGCATTCAGTAGTGCCACCTCCTCTGTAGCCTCCATCACTGGGGCACCCACCTCATTCAGCAGTGGGCCTACATTTTCCCTAGTCTTCCTTCTGCTACTGATGTACTTGGATAAGCCCTTCTTGTTGTCCTTGACATCCCTTGCCGGATTTAATTCCAAGTGTACTTTAGCCTTCCTCATTGCATCCCTGCATACTCTGACAACGTTTCCATATTCCTCCCAAGTGGCCAGTCTCTTTTTCCACATTCTGTAAAATTCCTTCTTCTCTTTGAGTTTTTCCAGAAACTCCTTGCTCATCCATGCAGGTCTCCTGCCCAATTTGCTTGATGTCTTACTCATAGGGATGTAATGAAACTGTGTTTTGATAAGACTGAAAAACATAGTATAGACTGTGACTCTGAAGACAGTTTTTCCATAGGAGGAATCCTGAACCACCTCAAACATATAAAACATATTGTTTCATTATGCTGGAGTTCCTGGAACTTTTAAAAGATAATGCTATCTCCTCTAGGAAAAAAACCCAACTATATAGAAATAGTTAAAAATACATATTCAAAGATCCATTGTTAAGTATCAGCATTAGTTCCCGTCTCATTTATTGTTTCAGGATATGACAAATCAAATCGGGATTTTTTGAGGTCTTTCAAAGCAATCCTAACAAGTGATATCGGGATTTAAAAAATTTTATTTAAACCTGAAATAATTTGCTTTTCACTTGATTTCCCTCCAAAATATTGCTACTACAGTCAGAATTTTAAATGCAAGGTGATAAATGAGAGTACCTAGGGGTCTGTTGGGTATTTCTTACATTGCTGTATTGAAGATGGTGTGTCTTGGATCAGCCTTAGAAAGAGCTTTGTTTATGAGGTGATTGATAGATTTGCTTCATTTTGATTTTTAATCTCTAGAGAACAAAGTTTATTTGTGATGAAAATTGTCACCTTCCTATTTCTAGAGCACATTAAGTTTCTATAATACCTTACAATGACAATGCTTCTTATTTTTCCCCACTGCTGTTTAAGAGTCCATTCATTTGGGCTAGCATAAGCCTTTATTATATTTCTCCCCTCATCTATCCTTCAGTTAATAAAACCATAGGTGGTAATCCACAGTGTTTGTGTCCCATTTCTGTGTACAATATGTGTGTAACTGTAGTGGTGCAGGGAATAGTCAATGGACATTAACTATGTTAAACAAGAAGCATTGTACCCTCAAGCATGAACCACAGATTCCCACAGAAATTCTCTAAATCAAGTGTTGAGTAGATTTTTGTCTTCCTGGCTATTTTGTTATCTCTGTTGTAAGACCCTTGGTTTTTTGGCGGTTCTGAACAGATATTGTGATAGACACCATGGTAAACAGCTCTCTTATTGTATTTTGTACTAGGATATTGAACATTTTCCTGAGCAAAGTGCAATGTGATGCCAAGTATTTCCATCCCCTGCAGCTTCTTACAAAGGGAACCAGTCCACAGCTTGCTAATAGAGATGGAGGAGCTCTTCCTTGTAAGCTTTCAAAATAATCCATTTTAAAAGACTGTTTCAGCATAATAAATGTTTGGTGACTTGAAATCCCAGTGGGTTTTGAAGAAACAAATACTGTACTGTATATGCCGAATCTATATAATTTGAGCTTTGCACTTGAAGTACTGTAGACGTGTCCTTGCACTGATAATAACAGTCTTTTCAGGTACAAAAGAACTAATTTATAGTTAAAAATAAGAAACTAGAATTAGCTACGATTTAGTATTTCTTTATACATAGCATGCTTCCTACCTTTGTTATAGCTGTATATATCAAACATATCCATTCCATAGCTACAGATGTATGATGCAAATAGGAGGAAAAATAAACATGAATTAAAGAAACATTATGTTTGTATCAAGCTTATGCTGTTTAAGTATTGCAACTGTGGTTGAAGTTTAATGGCTCTGTGTGCGGCTCTGATTTTTTTTTTTCCTCTCTCTTTGTTAGGTTAATTCAGCTTCAATAACAAGCCTTTTCTGTCCTGCTACCAAATACCTCCAAATGTACAGCAAGGGAAACTGGCATTTCAAATTAAGGGAAACAGTGAACCAAAACAAGAACACAATAAAAGAAAGAGCAGGGTGATACATGTAAATGATGTACTCACTGGGAACTAACAGCGGTAGCTTGCAGTGAAGGGATTTAGCTCTCTGTTAATTCAACTGATAGGGAGACAGGCGTATTTGGGAAGAGGCTTGGCCAGGTTCCTTAAGCTCACAAAAGCTTTAGTGGTTACATCATCAGGGGGCTTTGGGATTTTTTAAAAACTTGTTACTGTAGTCAGTCTGGTAAAAAGAGAAATCCTTCACTTTTATATGATGGAGATACTCTATCTTCATTGCAATTAATCTTTTAATAACAATCATCTATCAGTTAAAGCTACTTGAAGTATTTTCGTTTTAGCAGAATAAAGAGTAAAAATATCTTTCTTTCTGTAATTCTGCTACCAGTAGTCTAGTAAAGTTCCTTTAGGAGTCCAGCACCACAGATTTAGGGTACAAAGTCTGACCAAGGGGGATGTATTTGTTGGCCTCCTTACTGTATGCGAGTTTCTTCTGCATAGTAACTGCTTATGGTACCATACTGGAGAGGGATTAAGATGTTTTATATTCTGTGTGTGCATTGGAGAGGATGTGTTTTACCTAATCTTGTTTAGCCACCATGCAGACAGCTTTGAGGATTTTTTTTTTTTTTTTATCCCAGTATCCTTTAAAACCTGCAGATCTTTGGAAAGGGAAGGTATTTCCATTTCTTTCGTTTGCTTTTCAAAAGTGCAGAGCTTGGCCTTTATCTTGAGGAGCAAAGAAGAAAATACTAAGCATGGAGCTCCTGCCTACAGGCTTGGTACTTGTTAAAGGTTTTGGGCAATTAATGTAGGTGGGAAAGATTGAACTGCTCTCAGAAATTTGTCTTCATTTTTTTGTATGAAAGCAGAATATGTTCTCAAGTTCTTTGATGCTAATTGGATAAAATATAGGTCTACAGATCCAGTGTCCTCGAAAGTATAGCAGATGTTCATCGCTTTGTCTTCAAACAGCCATGTCTGGCTTCTTTTTCAAAGCAATGTCTTAATGTTGAAGGACTGACTGCTGCTTTTTTTTTTACTGAGTACTGTGTGCATGCAGAGGTAGAAAGAGGGGGAAGGAAGAAAGCAAAATGATCACCTGAAATGATGGGATTACTTTTGAAAGAGGAAATCTGCTGCCAAAGTCTGAGATCTTTTAAAAATCTTCAAATGCACCACAACTATTTGAACAAGGGAAGAATTGCAAGGATGCCCAAAGGGTTTGCAGGGCTTGAGAGATATCAAGGCAGCAAGTTAAAGAACTTGAAAGTTTGGAAGGATGCTAGAGGGCTACAGATGCACTAGGAAAGACAATATGATTATTAGAAAGCAAAAAGCTAACTAGCTTGTTTCTTGTCTCTGTTATGTTGCTACTACCACAGTAGAATTTTTATTATTCTCATACCAGATTCTCACATCTCTAATCCTTCCTTGGGACCTGGTTCTGCTCTTTTACCATCCTTATATCCCTCACTAAAGGTGCTGCCACTCTTTGTCTGGGAGACATGTACCTATATGCATGTGACTTCATATGTTCATAATGAAAATAATAATATTTTTAAATTACAGTGTGGTAAGGCTGCAGGCAAGTGACTAGTGCTGTAGGTGATCAATGGGGAAAAGGTAGTTAGGGATGGGTTTTTTGGAGAAGACTAGGGCAGAGAAAGGGAGATTGAAGGGAAGTAAAGACGTAGATCAAGAAATAGGAAAAAGGATAATAAAGATTTTTATAGGTTTCATTGATTCCCTTTCCAGGTGGCTTTTCAGCCAATGCTGGACTCTCTGGGAATGTTTATGTATTGGCAATACTAAAATACCAGCTATCCACAACTTGTTATTAAAGAGTCTTTTGGGTTTTTTACAGAATCCTAAATTAAAGCTGCAAAAGTGAGTTAAAGAGAAAGACCTCACTCCATGTCCTGAAGTTTGCAACTTCTCATGGATTTTCTTTCTGTCTTGCCAGATGCAGATTGGAAGCCTAGCAGTTACTCTAGTTTGAGTAAGATTTATTTCATCTGAGCGAGTACAGATGAAACTATTTAACTGCTAGCTCACTTCAAGAAAATTCTCTTACTATGAAGTTATTCACCTCTACCTTTTATCTAAACACTGAAAAATATAAACACTAGAAAAAGATCAATTCAAGCGCCAAAAACCTATTTAACAGGAAACCAGTGAAATCCCAGATAACTTATGGCTGCCATGGTGCTGTGCAGTTACAGTAGGAAAGTTGCAAGCAGAGTCACTGCATGCTAGTGGAATTATGAAAAATCTATTAAAGGGAAGAACAACATGAGTGAATGAAGAGGCAACCCCCCAATTATACAAAAAGGAAGATTAACAAGGTAGTAGGAGAAGAGGACGACAATCAAGAAGTTCTTAAGCTTCAGAAATGAGGAAAAAAAATTTAAAAGAAAGAGCAAGTTAGGGCTGGAAATCACGCTCTGGATCAGTAAATCTACTTCTATGGCATGACAGTCAGTCATACCTACCCTAAATTCTCTCATCATGGGTTTAAGCTCTACTTTTTTTTTTTTTTT
>VXBL01000332.1:987046-1060152 GCA_013400195.1 Aramus guarauna | reverse complement strand
TTTTTTTTTAAGGTACTGGGAAGACTTTTGACTGTCATGCTAAATGAGGGTGGTGAAACACTGAAATAGATTGTCCAGAGAGATTGTAGTGTATTTGTCCTTCAAGACATTCAAAACGCAACCGGACAAGGCTCCTGCCAACCTGCTCAAACTGAACCGGAACCTGAATTGAATAGTTGGGTTGGACTGTATGATTTGAAGAGGTGCCTTACAACCTCAATAATTCTTTGATTAAAATTTGTTATGTTGGGGTTTTTTGCCCTCATTACTCCTACCATTGCAGAATAGTACTGACTCAGATGAGTTGAAGGTTTGTGGTTCCTCTGCTGAAATTATTCTGAAGTGTCTACTTTTTTATGAGGTGTATTAATAGACAGAGAGCATCCTTTACTAGATTTTATTTTGATGTTAACAAAATAAGCTCTTGTAGCTTTCTACAACAGCTGTCATACAATCACAACAGTAGCTTCATTGTTTCTGCCTCTCTTCTCACTTTAATTCCTCTTTCTTACAAACAAATGACCAAAACTGAATTAATCTCAACCCTCACTGCTTAATTTACCATATTACAAATCCTGCTTAAATCATTTATTGAAATTTAACCAGAAATATTCTGTGGTATCTCCTTTCTAAAAAAATGTAAAAAAAAAAAATTAAAAAAGAATGTTATGAAAGAAGGACATTTAATCAGTTTGCCATAAACTGTATTTGCAAACCTTTCTGGCATTTTATCTCATTTATTTAATCTCATACTCTGTTTCTTTATATGTCTTTAATTATTCTTCCTTTCAAACACCATTCTGAAGCCTTTCATACTATTGACATAGACCAATATGGCTGGACATGCTACTGTGTTGTGACTACATCACAAAATTGGATTTAATTATTGCTTCCTGTTTTTTCAATGATTTTTTTGTTTTAATGAGGATGTCTATCAGCTGTTGTGCCAGGGGCAACACAACAATTATTTCTTCCATTCTACACTGGGAAGGTCAAAGTCTTCTAGGATGATGCATACTGAGGTTGACAAAATAATGGCATTAATGACCCCATGGTTCTTATGTTTCCTCAATGAATTACCATAGGAAAGCATACATATGTTTATAGCAAATTATTGTTAGGGCACAAATTCCTCCTACATTACCATTATCTCCTAAGGTATGAGGAGGTTTCAGGTGGCATTATGTGAAAACTATTACACTTAAAATAGTTTGGGAATTAAATTGAATTAGCATGAGAGTGCAAATTCTCTCCAGTAACTCAGCCTAAAAGTATAGGTCACTGTTTGTATGAACAAACAGCAGATAACCCAGGGATGAGGACTTGGACAGTGCACACATGATTCCTCGGCATCAACAGGGAAATAAGTT
The DNA here is from genome assembly GCA_013400195.1 of Aramus guarauna. NCBI lineage: Eukaryota > Metazoa > Chordata > Aves > Gruiformes > Aramidae > Aramus > Aramus guarauna. The sequence goes on along the minus strand of VXBL01000332.1, from coordinate 1,058,782 downwards.
ACATACAAACAATGGCACAATTCACATGAACTTGCGATAGAAGAAATCCCACAAATTGTCTGAGCAGAACTATTATAAAGTACACTAGCTCAGAGGTGCAGTCAATCCACAAATTATGGGTCAGCTGTCAGTGATGGCAAAGCTAGGACTTCTCTCCATTAGCAAGAAGATGAGTTCAAGAAGTAATGACAGAGGCATGATCCCAGCTCTTAAGAGAAGAAACTCTTTGAACATCGATTTTCCTGATAAGCAAAACAGTAAGGTTCTCTTCCTAGGAGACCAAAACAGACTCAGAAATACATCATGATAATTACAGCAAAGGATGACAGACAAAGTGGTGCAGACATCCAGAGTATATGAAATGGACAATGACCAAGTATGAAAAAGATCAAAATGATTGCTCCTGTATGATATTGCGAACACACTCATAAGACAGAATATTACTGAAAGAAAGCAAAACCAGGAGAATTTGAACCCAAAATATATAAAGGACAAAAGTGGTGTTATAAAAGTTTTTTCAAAACGGTATTCTATGCTGCTGCTTAGCACCACTTTCTCTTTAATATTCAGAAATGGGGAGTATGCAATTTCTTTGCCATCCAAAAAGGGCAAGTTAGATAGGACTTAAGAACTGTAAGAATGAATTAACATAAACATTGTCATTGATTTGTCCCTTATTTCTGTAAACTCCCATATGCATTTAAACTGTTGTGTTTTGGTTTTTTTTTGTCCCTCCCCCACCCCCACCCCAGTTTGAAGGATTTAACTTGATAGAAAAGCAGTGATTTGAAATGTCCAGGAGAGAGAAATACAAAGTACAGAAGACAAGGAAAAACTCTGATTGAAAAACACTGGATTACATGCGGTGTGCTGAGAAACCTCCTTTCAACATCTATATCTCAAATATGGAGCAGTCTTTAGGGACATCTACACAAAGGTGAGGAGATTGTAGCTAAGCTTGCCTTGTGCAGAAATCAGCTTTTCTTTTCTTCTTATGTTGTCATAAGATGTTGATACCAAAGAGCTAAACTATTAAGGAAAAAGAAAAGCAGACAGGATGTTGCCCTGCAGAGAGAAAGCAAATACAGAGTGTAGGTTCTGCCTGACACATACGTAAGGGAGTTGGGGTCCTGGCGAGCAAGTATAGGAAACAGAATATCCCTTTCTAATTGTATCTTTTTGAAAATTAATTTCTCAGAGACAGTATTATCTTGGCTCCCATTGTAGTAGCTTGTGGTACCCCGATGGAAGAAGAAGCTGTAAGTATAGTGCCTGTCTTTCTCATCCACTTAGACAGAAGGATGGGTGCAGATAAGGGAATCTGTTGTATCTTCATAAAGATACACAATAATAAATATGCTTTTTCAGCACCTCAAGGCTCTGAATCTCCACAGGTCAGCTAGGGAGAACAAAACCTGTCATGTTAGAAGGAGCAATACTATTAAATTCATATATATTAAAATTGAAATCCTGTTTCCTCCTGCTGTAAAAACAGTCCTTCCCTGGATTGGCACGGATTTTGGGTCTAGTAGGACAGCAGAAATGCATTTAAAATAAAAAGTAATGCCCAAGAAATGTGAGATTTAGGGAATACTTAGAGGAGAGTTAAGTTAGCATATAAATCTGAGACTATTAACTGTAAGGAGGAAGAAATGAATCTACGTGAAGAATGGTGAAGAGACCAGGGAAATAGCAGCATTTCTTTAGATCAAAACCAATAGAGGACACTCTGGCTACCCAAGAACAACTCAGCTAGATGATATATTCTGGCAGTGGTGGAAACAGAGATTTAGCTTGTATAAATTGGCTTCGATTCCTCTGAAGTCACTGGAGATAATAGCACATTTAAATCTACTCATGTTCTTTCCCCTCAGTCACAAGCGTGTTGGGAACTAGGCTCTAGGAAAGGAAATGCTATGCTGCACATACTTCTGGACTAGCAGGTCTGTCTAATGTCCTTCAAGAATGCATTCACCAAAGAAACATAGTTATACAATTATGGTAATGAAAATAACATCAGTACTTGTCCTGAGTAGGACAAAACTCTGAAGGATGTTATTCTTGCACAGACCTCTATGGACTCCCTGAGTCAATTTCTGTCAAAATCTATGCAATAACATAAAGAGCACAGTAAAGTTACTAGAATTGCCCTAAGTCCTTTCCAAAACAGGTGTCCATTATCTAATGACAATTTAACTTTGCAACTACTCACCAGTTCAAGAAAATAATAGGATATGCTCCAGAAGCTTGAGTGATGAACTACACTTTAATGTTTTCAGCTTGTATTTGGTTTCCATGGCAAAGTTTTGGTAGTAGGGGAGCTATAGGAGTGACTTCCATGAGAAGCTTCTAGAAGCTTCCCCTATGTCTGATACAGCCAATGCCAGCTGGCTGCAAAATGGACCTGCTGCTGGCAAAAGCCAAGCACATCAGAGATGGTGGTAGCACCTCTGGGATAACATAGTTAAGAAGGGGTGAAAAAAATCTGTGCAACACCAAGAGCAATTGCAGCCAGAGAGAGGAGTGAGAATATGTGAGAGAAAAAACTCTGCAGACACCAAGGTCAGTCAAGAAGGAGGGGGAGAAGGTGGTCCAGGCACTAGTGCAGAGATTCCCCTGCAGCAGCCCATGGAAAAGACCATGGTGAGACAGGCTATCCCCCTGCACCCCATGGTGGTTAATGGTGGGCATTATATCCCACCTGCAGCCTGTGGAGGAACCCATGCTGGAGCAGGCTCCTGGCAGGACCTGTGGCCCCATGGAGAGAGGAGCCCATGCTGGAGCAGGTTTTCTGGCAGGACTTGTGACCCCATGGGGGACCCATGCTGGAGCAGTCTGCTCCTGAAGATGTGCCTCCTGTGGAAGGGACCCACACTAGAGCAGTTTGTGAGGAGCCCATGGGAAGGACTCGTGTTGTAGAAGATTGTGGAGGACTGTCTCCCATGAGAGGGACTCTGTGCTGGAGCAGAGGAAGAGTGTGAGGAGTCTTCTCCCTGAGGAGGAAGGAGCAGCAGAGATAACGTGTGATAAACTGACCACAACCCTCGTTCCCTGTCCCCCTGTGCTACTGAAGGGGAAGTAGGTAGAGAAATCAGGAGTGAAGTTAATCACGGGAAGAAGGAAGGGGTGGGGGAAAGGTGTTTTTAAGATTTGATTTTATTTCTCATTACCCTACTCTGATTTGATTGGTAATAAATTAAATTAATTTTTCCCACGTCAAATCTGTTTTGCCTGTGAGTGTAACTGGTGAGTGATCTCCCCCTGTCCTTATCTCAACCCATGAGCTTTTCATTATTTTTTCTCTCCCCTGTCCAGATGAGGAGAGGAGTGATAGAGCAGCTTTGTTGGGCACCTGGTGTCCAGCCAGGGTCAGCTCATCACAAGTTGCTTCTTGGAGATGATGAAATCAAGTTCTGACTACACTGGAAAATAGTTTCATTTGGGTGCTGCAGAAGATGATTTTCATTATAATATACATATGACATTATTGTATATCCATACCATAACATATTGTTCTTTAGTTACTGTAAGTCCAGTTCAGGGGTAGCTCACATCATAAGCCACACAGGAATGTGTTGAGTATATACTTGTGAGACTATATGGCAGAGAATGACTCTAGCAGGGAAGCACAATTAAAAGTTTAACTTTCATTTTTAATCTGTTTTTAAAATGTATCAAAGGATTATTTTCAGATTGTTATCTAACAATAATGAGAAAGTTGAGAACAGTCTGTCAAGAAAATAGCAAAGCAGTAGAGAATTAGTGGACTGCATTTACATTGTGCTTCTGCAGTCAGTGTTTTCTGGAAGATCTGCTGCACCTTTGTGAATGTCCAGAAATTCAAATGAGATCAAGTACATCTTTAGGCGAAGGGCTTAAGCAATGCATCAGAAGGAAAGCTGTTACAATCTGTAATATTGACTTACTAATTTTCTGGCACCTCTTTCCAAAATTATCCCCTATTTTTTTTTCAGTTACTTGTTTCAGTGCTAATCAAATGTGATACTTTTTTGTATAAATGCATTAACCTACACTGAAAAATGTTAATGCACAACTGGTATAATCCTGGGAGAACCTGAGCTTTGTATATTTATATGGTTTATATAAATACAGTATGACTCAAATATAGATAACTCATATATAGTTCCAGTTTCTGAATCTTTTTTGAAATACATATAATTTACCTGCTGCCATGTCACATTTGTCAGGAATATATATTTGCAGGCTAATTATTTTGATTTTTTTCATTCAATTAAAAGTTTGGATCAAAGAACAATATTTTGGTACATCCCTAGCACTGCAACTCAAGAATTTATAGATGTCAAACATTATTTCACAACCATAAAAGCTAAAAGAATTTTTCCTCCAAAAATAGTGTTATCAAATAGCTAGGTCCCAGTTCCATCCCACTAATCTTGTCCAAGTGTATTTGATGCATATATATACACAAGAAAAAAAGTAATTTTCCCATGATTTTTGATTATACCAGCTAAGAATTTCTTCTCTGCATTAATTCTGGGTTTGAGGACAGTGAAAAGATGTAGAGAATTAAATGGTCTGCTGCATCAGTTGGTTCTGAGGAAAAATGTTGATATTAAACCTCACTCTGTATCCTCCATTTGAACTGGTCCTGAAAATAGGACCAAGATTCAGCTTTAAGGAGGACTTGCAGATTTCAGATGACTATCATTATCCTGCCAGTAAAGTTAATGTTGCTGTTTTGATGAGATCTGCAACAAATTGAGACTTTTCCTTACAGTCTCTCTAGAAACTCTGCCATTTAGCTCCATTTAATCCCTAGGTCAAGCCATGTAGACTGATTCACACCCATTCTAGTCAACTCTTATTCCAAATCCATCAAGGCAGACACTCTGTATTCAGACTATTACAGAGTCAGGAACACTCCCTGGGACAAGGGTTATCTGATCATTGCTCCTGAGAGCACGTGCTCTTCCAGTGTGCACCTCATTCCCACTTCATCTGAAAAGGTCTAAACCTCTTGGAACACCACAGTGCTGACCACATCCATTATATATATATATATATATTTTACCACAGAGTAGATGGTCTGTTTGTCAATAGCTGAGTTCTTCCAGCAGGAGAAGTATCCGTTTCGCACAGAAGCAGAATCCAGGTGCAAAGCATTCTGCAAGCAGCATGGATACCAGTGGGACTAAGACCTAGTGCCAAAGAGAAATACAGCATCCTGGCACCAAAGTTGCCCATAAGTAATAAAAAAAAAGGAGGAGTAATAAAAAAAAGGAGCTTTATATGTCTCCCGCACTCAAGGATTGCTGCTTAAGGGCTGCTTTTGACCTAGTTTGACCTATAATTGAAGCATTTGCTACGCTATGAACAAATGACTGCTAAGACCAGATTTGGGGACCAGAGATAGGATGAAAATGATATCCAGTGGCACTTCTTTGTCTAAAAGTTTATTAAATTCTCCTTTCTTCTGAAAGCAGGTATTGCACTGAGTGACACACCACTAGTTAGTACAAAACCAGTCCGTATCCTGGCAAATGAAAGTGTATTTCCAAGTCCAAAAGTCCAGGATCACTAAAGCTTGCACTTAATCCCATAAATGCTTTCAGCCTTTCTTTTGTACAACATTGGGGAGTCTGTGTTGCATCATGTGTCATGGAGGTTGGACAGTCTCTGAAAAGTGTGACTATCATTATATAGCCTCATATGTCTTAAAACTGTCATTCTGTGCTGGATTTTTAAATTGAGAGGCGAATAGAATAGAATAGAATAGAATAGAATAGAATAGAATAGAATAGAATAGAATAGAATAGAATAGAATATAGAATGTTTCAGTTGGAAGGGACCTAAAATGATCTGCCTGACCACTTCAGAGCTGACCAAAAGTTAAAGCTGGTGTTAAGGGAACTGTCCAAACGCCTCTTAAACCCTGACAGGCTTGGGGCATCGGCCACCTCTCTAGGAAGCCTGTTCCAGTGTCTGACCACCCTCTCAGTAAAGAAATGCTTCCTCATGTCCGGTCTGAACCTCCCCTGGCACAGCTTTGAACCTTTCCCACGCATCCTGTCACAGGACACAGTGAATAATCAGTAGAATAGATGAAGTCCCACCTTTCAGAAAGAGACAATGTAGACACATCGCTGTGTATACAGGCAAACTTTAGTCCCGCCAGAATATTTTATTACAGAACCTAGAGAGGATCACGTAGTGATATGCAGTAACAGTAATAGATCTTTCCATCCCACACTGACTACCTTATTAGCTTGAAACCCATCTAATATGACTCTAAAAGTTTCTCCTTCAGAGCTGGAGTGTCTATGCAGGTAGGCAGTCAGTGGGTTGTGGTTGTCACAAATGACATTCCTTTTCGTTCACTTTAAAGTCAGTAATGACCTACAGTTGATGGAGTGAATCATTGAAAAAATTTTTTATTGTTCTGAATGAGTTGTTAAACTAGCTATATTTGGTTTTTTGATTATCTGATTTCTGAATAACAGGAAAATTTATTTCACAGTTGTACCAGTCTTGGCAGAGCATTATTAGCCTTTTTTCATGCTTATTAGCAGACAGTAGTTCCTTTAGCCTGTTTCAGTCAGACACCAACAGGTCTGAGATATAAATGCACAGTTAGTGTTATATGGAGAAACTGATTTCTAGAGCCTGAATTGCTTTGGTTTCCCTTGCAAATCATTTTGAGTTAATCTTTAATGCCTTATAACATTGAATGAGAGGTGCATATTAACAAGGCTTTTCACAGATTTTGTTACCCTAGATGGAACTTGCTGAAACTTTGCTTTACAACTTCTCAAGGCTTCGTGTAAATTCATGTCATGCAAATTGAAATTATTACATAAATATTCAAATCTTCATGTGGTTACTCAGCTTTATTTCAGTGCTTCCTCAGGCAAAGCTCGCTAGCCTGCACGCAGCAATGAAATCAATGGGAAAACTGCAGTTGAGATTTGCAAGACTCAGGACCTAGCACTCTTCAAAGGACAAATCTGTGACACTGTTGTGTTTTGCTATCTGAAACACTGTATCATTGCAACCCACTATCAAAATGCTATAATTACATGTCAGCATGCTATACCAGAGAGTGAGATATAATTATGCTGAGCTATCCTTAGCTAAGTTTAGAGGCTTCTCAGTTGTCTGCAGCCCTTGCTGCTTCAGTAGACAAGGCTACTCCAGTGATATTGGATCACTTGAAACAGGTAGCAGCAGCCTGGAATTTCTAAGGCTTGAACGAATTTATCACCAATGCACTACTGGATGCATCAGTATTGCTTTTTTTTTTTTTTTTTTTTTTTTTTTAAAGTCACATAGCCAAGGCCAGGTTTGGGGAAATTGATGAATAGATAGGGAAAGTCTCTGTGTTTGGGAAGGCATCTTTTGAGGGAAATCTTTCTTTGTCATGAGGTCCTAGCAGGAGGCCTCTGCATAATTTCATTGTAAAATACTGAAATGGAGTCTAAACTTTTGCTTCTCTTCCCTCCCTTCCCTTTCCCTTCTTAAAAGCAGCAAGAAGAAAGTTCTTGAAGTGTGTACATCATGGTGCTTTCAGCTGTTTTACAACAGAAAAAGTGAAGCACTATAGCAATAGGCAGTTTGGATCTGAAATGACTTAATAATAAGATAATTTATCAGTTAGTATGATTATATATTTTTAAGTAAGCTAATGTAGCATATTTAAAAAATATTATACATCCAGCTTTTGTTTTGTTAAATACAATTATAAATAATAAAACCAAATACAGGTTTTTAAATTGCTCTAGATGAATCATGTCTAAGCAGAGCTTATGAATCTGGAGTAACTCCATTGACTGTTTTCACTTGTGAAGAAACGTTGCACATGGAGTGAAATTTCAGAGCCCACACTTATGTGTGCAACTCGGGTCTGTAGTTGATGTGTCTGTAAGACTGGATTCAGAGCATAAAAGACTCTCTTCTGCTTATGGCCCATATCATGCACATGGACAAAGAAGGATGATCCGATTGGTTTTTTTGTCAAATAGGCCATCTCTATCTTTTGCTTCACTCACGCCCTGAAAGCTCAGCAAGTCCTTAAATTCCTTGTTTAATTGAGGGCTCTGTACCATATGCTCATGAGTCAGTTTCACTCAAAAAAGTGACCAATATTATCTAAATGATAAATGGCTAGAAAGCTCTCAAGGAAGATCATTTATCTTTTCAGTTGCTAAGAAGAGCTTTTTCAGATAGATACATTTCCAAGATAAACATCTGCCCTTAGAAACTTGCTATGCCCATTTCTGGTAAGACTCTTTTTAGCTATTACTTACTCCACTGTTTTTATAAATTTTACATACCTAAGTCAAGGATGGGAGTCCCATCATGCAATCACAGCACCAAAACCATATTTTCTTCCATACGTAATATAAGTACTTTAAAATATTGTGTTTCATGATTTCAGTAAGATGACACACATGTTTCATAGGGCTTGCAAGCGAAGATTCTGAGCAACTTGGGTTTAAAACTGGGCCATAAATCTTGCAAGATGAAGAATTCAAATAGAATTTCCAAAGCTTTCTTGTTGCACTTAGGCATACAATAAAAGGAGATTCCTGTGCAGATTATAATTTATACTCACAGTACCAAGTGTAACATTTTCTTTATCTCTTCAGACACTGTTTCACTTGTTAACTAACTGCAATTGTATTTAATAACATTTTCTGTATAATAACAAATTTGTGAAATATACTGCAGTCAAATGTAAATTTTAATTTTTTTTTAATTTTTTTTTTTTTTAAGATTTAGAATAAGTTTCTTTTATTGTGATCTGCTTTACTGGACATCGTACAGTCACCATAATACACCAAAGGCATGCAAACCTTCTACCCCAGAGATACAGAGCAGTGGGAAAAAGAATTAAAAGCAGCATGGAATTTGACATAGATCAGGATTAACTTTTTTAAAAACAAAACAAGTACAAATAAATATGAAACTCTTTTTCTCTTCCTTTTCATATCAGCCAAGCCATGCTTCATAATAAACACTGCTTTTATAAGACACACTATGCAAATTCCCATGCTCCCCAGAACCATTTGAGAGAAAGAGTGTGCTGTGGCTTTCTTTCCATAAAGCAATTATCAGGCTTTATGTCCTGTGACATTTGTCTCTCATTCTTTCTAGCTTTTATGCAGTGGTGAATCCTCTAGCAGTCTTTTCTGTTACTAACACAGACATCTAAAGTATCTTGTAAGACTATGACCTGAAATATGCCAGGGGCTTTTGCCACATACGAGCGTAAAGGGAGAAGGGGAAGAGGCAAGTAATTGGGATAAGTGAAGCAGTTGCTTGATTCTGAGAAACACAAGCCCTGTTTCCTGGGGGTGCCATTGTTTATTTCACCTACGTATTCAAACATATCAAGAGGCAATTCAAAAAATCTGAACTAATCAGGACCACCTACATGCTCTTCTTAAAAATACTGTTACTGGCCCAAGCAAATTTGAATTAGGTGGCCAAAATGGAGGCAACATCTTTTTAAAACCTTCTAGTAAAGAAAGAAAAAAGAAAAAGAAAAGAAAGCAAAATCATGTAAATTTGCTTTTGTGATGGTCGTTTAAGGTGTTGCAGAGAAAAAACATCCAGCTTTTATAAAATATGGTGCTTGAAAATATAAATCTTTTCATTATAGCGTGAGATAAAAAGCCAGATATCCAAAAAGTAGTCTGGGGATTTGGTAGGAAAAATGGGACCTTTCTTTCTCCACATAACTATTGCTGAATATCATCTGGAAATTGAAAAGTTCTTTTTCTGTTAAGAATCACAATACTATTTGCAACTTAAATTTAGAAAGAGATCAAGAGCCAGAAAAACATTTCCTGAGTACTTAAAATCTTGATATTCTGTTAAATACTGTTACTTTAATGTGGTAGGTGCATTTGTTTCAGCAGTCGTGTGGCTCATCCATTTTAACAAGATATAGTACTTCCCTTCTGTGATCTCAGTGGCTTCGAGTTTCCTTTGCAGAAGACAGAGAAAAGGTTCCCCATTGTCCTTCCATCTGTTCCTGGCCAAAGTGCCAAACTTGCAAGGAGAACAGATCAACTTTATGTGACACTTGTACTGTTGTTGACCCTTCTAGTTGAGCACTGAAGAAACGAATCGTTGGCTTTGTTTGCTTTTTCTCCAAGAAGGCAGCAGTCTCCTGAGCCACTACCATAGACTCTTTATCTTCACTGTGTTAATCTGTAGGTAACTTCCTCAGATATCATTGTAGGTCTAATCCTGCCCTAAGGGCTTTGTTGCATGGGGACATCAGTGCGTAGCACATCAGGGTGTGAAAGCACATTCCACTAAGTGCACTGTAGAGAGTCTCAGTGTGGACTTTGCACAGCAAATACTTGACTTTGAAATGTTGACTCTATTGTACACTGTAAGTAGATAGCCTTCTTGACTACACATTGATTCCTAAAAGAAACACTAGAAATGATTCATGTTAAGCAGCTAAGCAAGGGATTGAACTTAATGTATCTGAATCTATATTACCTGAGGGAGAGCTCTGGTTGAGCGATCTGAGCACACCCACCAGATCAGCCCTCAGACAATACCTCAGGTGCCTCCATACCCAGTACCTCAATCCCCTAATGCAGGACCTAAGCCACCAACTTCAAATCCATTTTGTACATAGAATGATTTAAACCACTGCGAGCAATGCTCTATCCCATGTTCTAATTAGGTGAATAAGACAACAATTCACACTAGCCATAGTACATAAGCTGATACCTAGCAGCAGAAACACATGGAAACATGTCTAGTGAGATACAAACATATCTGCTTTTATTTTCCTAAGAGAACACACCAGAATGCTGCAGTGCTAAATGCTGTTCTTAAATATTCTGGCCAATATACTACATTGCATGGAAATCTGTGTGTCTGTACTAGGTGTCAGCTCATGATCTCGAGACTAACACAGACTTTTATTAGTTTTTTAATCACAAAATTATTTGTGTTTGCTCTGTTCAGATGATGCAGAAGCCAAGTACATATCATTACTGATTGGTGACAACTTGTCTAAGTGTCACTTGTTAGCTGCTCATTCCACAGGTCCTCCTTGGGGAGGAAATTTTCCTGAGGAAATTTCAATAAGTTGATGCTGATCACATATGGCCTATGGTATAGATGAGTCTTATCATGCCTATTCAAGAAGCTACAACACCCAACTCCAGATTTTCCATAAATACAGGAGCTACTACCTTGCGTGATGTGAAGTAAGCATCATGCCTCTGTGAATCCCTAAGGCAGGTGGCAACACGAGATTCTAGGTTTCGTTAGCATTTTAGTTATGGCAAACATTCCCTCTGGACAGGACAGTCTCCAGTGATGTTTGTGGTCCTGCTACCTTAAGGACATCTTAAAGATTTTAAAAACAGTTTTCAGGGTGTAGCTGATCAGTCCTTTCTAAAAACTCAGCAGACATTTTGATTTGTTTTGAGATGGGCACTGTAAAATGAAGGCACCCAATGCTGCAGTCATTTTTTGAATGTAGGCCAAATTGCTATAGGAGCAATCTGTTTGTGCTCTATTGTTTTTGCCATGCATTTCATTACTTGCTATGTATCAGCATAGTTTTTACAGGACTTTGCTTCAAAACACCCAGCCACAGTGTCTCTGGAAGTCTTCCACTGATACTAGTGATGAAACCACTGAATGATCATGTGGATCTGGTCCTCAGTAGAGAATACAAGTTTTGTTGCTATTCGTAGATTCTATTGGAAAGGAAAGATAAGTAATATTTTTGAAATGGCCAAATAAAGTAAGATAAGTGGTTGCTGATATGTCAGAATGTTGAAAAACTAGCCATAGCAAAGTAGTGTATTATATAAAATGTTTCACAGTACCAGGTCACTTATTTACACTTGGCCTGATTTATGTTTTTTCTCCAAACATTCTCATTCATTTGGAGCTTTAATATGCTCATCAGAATTACTTAAGCTAATCTGCTTGATTGCTGCTGTAGCGGCTCTTGGCTTGATGTCTGCTTAGTTTCAGACTTTGTATTCAACAGGCTCTCTTGTTGCCCTAGCAGTATGACTCACATACAGTACAAGGCAAATGCCAAGGTGCTGCCAGTCACAAGAAACTGATAGAAATGGAAGTGAAGTATTTGGTGGTTTCTTTTTCTGACCACAGGGTGTTGATGGAAAGAAACAAGGCAGGACAATCATGCTGCTTTCACATTTTGCTCAAGTGCCAGGAGGCGGTTCTTTCACAGTCACCACAATTGTTCCTGTTTAACATGGAAGCCTTAAGCCAGACATAATTAGACTTTTTCTTGACAAATCATTTGTGCAAAGTCTTGACAGGCTGAAAACTGAAACGGTTGTGCTGCATTCTTCAGGGTCTGAAACAGACAGGATTACAAAAAAATGAAAGCAAGTACTGTGAAAGCTATAACTTACAGAAATATGTGTCTAGCGCGAGTACAAAGTCTATGTCATGTTTGATCAAAACAATTAGACAGAATATTGTCTCGTGCTTTGCTGGTGTTATACTACAGTATATGAGTAATATATAAGGGCTGTATATCACTAGATAGATTCTGTGCCAAGCAAGAAGCAAACAAACATACCAAAACATATAATATGCACACATCTGATATTAGTACAGAGGAACGTCAGTGTGTATGTTTTGAGGTCGTCTAACAACTGAAAGCTTCTCCTAGTAAGATGAGCTATTGCACTGGAAAAATGAGAACTTGCTTCCACAGTTTACACACCATAATTACTGCTTGGTACTTCCTATCTGACCTGTTTTCAACTGGCATTCTAAGATACAGGAAGACCAGCATTGGTTTTGCAGCTGATATATGGCCGTGTACAGTATTTGCACTATCCCAACTGTATTTCCCATAAATTACTATCTCCTGTGGATACATTTAAAACTATATGTGCTAGATCACATTAATTCTTGATAAGATTTTTTCCTTTCCACACTAGCAGAGAAATACCCCATGAAACTGTAATCATATAAATGTCGGCACACTACTGGAAATAACCGCAGAATCATAGAATCATTTAGGTTGGAAAAGACCTTTAATGATTTGCTGCATCTAAGATATTCATGTTGTTCTTACAAAGGCTAGTATTGTCAGTAATAAGACTTGCTCAGCATCACCATGGTGAGATAGCACAGATGCAGAAGGTTTGAAATATTTGCAAATGTTTTAATCACTACATAATGAATAAAAAACCCACACAACATAGTTTGCACTCTTGGTCTGTGAATACCATGATTTTCATCAAAATGCATAATTGTAGCTAAGATTTAACAGCAGATTTAATGTTATAATGAAGGGTTTTATGAAACATACTACAGGACGCTCATCCACTACATTAGAATGCAAATAATTTAACCAGTGCTTTTCATAATAAATGTCCAGAATACCTGGTGAAACAGTACTACTGATTATTCCATGTAGCAAATTTTCATATTACTTCACAAAATGCAGTCATTTGTAATGAATCCATTTGGTAAGCTAGTTCTAAACGTTGTACAAGATCTTTTCCACTAGCATTTTCTAAGATATTAACAAGAACTCTGTATAACATAAATGCTGGAAAAATACGTTCCACAGTCACAGGTGATCTTTCAGCTTCTCTGTGGATGAACAAAATTCTCTTAGAGGCTGTCAAGTCTTAGTGTCATGTTCTGCACAGTCAAACAATAAAAGAGGAGAGCAACTCCTCTTGTAATAAAATAAATCATCAGCCACAGCTTTCAAGTTGGGCTCAAATTTTGCAGTTGCACCATGATGTGGTTCTGTCGTACCGTCATATGTATGTGCAAGAGCAAAACAATACTGACACAGGAAAGTTGGATCTATACCTGTACAAATGCAAGTCATCTACACCATACACAGTATACGTACATTCAAAAGATCTTAAAAGAAATATCCTTGCAGAGGTAAAAACGCATGTGAAAATTCACAGCTCTTACAGATCTTGATGTTCTTTGCTCTTTCACCAAGTACATGGTGAGAGAGAGCATCATGTCTTTCCTTTTAAGGCTTTCCTTAACATACTGTATTGGTAATCGTATTTCAGAATTACCTCAGGGATTGATATCTTTTCTTGTCCAATACTGAAAAGGGAGTAACTTCTCTATATCTCAGTTCATCATTCTGTTGTCACGTCCTCTATCAGTTCATCAGGTGGTTATGGAATTGTACTGAGCTGTGCCTGTATACCTTATATCTCACAGGAATCTGGCTTGCTCTTAAAAATCTGCACTACTTAAATATACACTGATCTAGTTCTCAGAAGACTATAGTTAGTAGTAAAAATGTAGTTAGTAACCCAAGTCATATATATTTTGTTTTTTTAGTCCTGCAGCTACACAAAGGCGAAATTCTTGTTCATCATGAGTATGGGAGATTTACCATTTCATCTAATGTGCACAGTATCTCCTGAATTTTACCTTTGGCAGCTTGGAAAGGTATTCTTTTAATTGTGTTTTACTGTAATCCAAATTTCTTTAAGAGACCAAGATAATTTTGCTAAATATTTTAGACTCAGAACATATCTTTAAATCTTTGTTGTAGCTTCGCTCAGGAGTGCTTTTGTGTGTGGTACAAAAAGGATTAATAAGATGCAGCAAAAGGTAGTAATCAGTGAATTATTTGTGATAATATGTAATTTATTAAAGATTTACTTACAAACTGCATGTTAAAGAGTGTTAGAACAATCTCTGCTTTATTGTTTTAAGCACTGCTTTTCACTTTGATTGCATGTAGTAACTTTTTAGCTTCAGATGAGGTCTTATTTTTGCATAACAAATCCCTTCCGTATTTTTACTCTGAACAACTTCTTCGAGCTGTACTACATTTCCAAAGTTCAATCCCATAGAGTTTCACTTCCCACTTCTCTTTCTAATGTTTGTTAGCATGGCTGTTTTTAAACATACTGAATTATGGAAACAATGAAAGCAAGGGTGCCTATAGGCAGCTCACTCATGTGTGTCCATGTGAAAGTTGCCAGCACACTGCCTGGGGGAAAGCAACCTTTCTGCCTTGAGATACCAAGACACGCTGTCAGCATTTTCTAGGAGAAAATGTGTTTCTGTTTTAAGTGTGAGAATGGAAAGAATAAGAAAAAAAAATAATAATACTGAGCTCTGAGAATAGCATAGGTGTGAGTTTATAAGCAAAGCCCCTGGTAAGTCATTAGATCTCTATTTTTTGAGCCTGTGACAAATACTCCTGCTTTAAAATAACTGAAATATTTTTGTGTCTAATGATTGACACTGTGCCTCAGAGTGTCTGACTATGTGGGGGGAGGGATAAAGGTTGTGGGAATGTTCCTTGAAATGAAAGATAAGAATAAAATCAAAATGGCATTGGCTGGGGTTGCAATTCATAGTCAAATAGTGTCTGCATGTGAAGTCACTGGCAATGACACCTCCTTTCTGAAAGACATTGAGTAAATAGGAATAAATAGAACAAATTCTGCACTGAGACATAGATATCCTCTTGGCAGCTGGTAATAGTTATGATTTTCTTACCAGTGTAGCAAAAGCTGAAACCAAATGGCTTGGATCTAATACAAAAACCAATGAGAAAGATGCAGTGGGCTTGATTAATATTGTTTCTTAAAGGTAATCCAGTATTATAAAGTAGAAAAAAATTTAAAATCAACCAAAACTCCTCTCAAAAATAGCCACGCAAATACACATCTGGCCACAGCCATTGTTGGAGACAAAATACTGTCATGTTCCAGTATGGTCTAGTACCAACAACTGCTGCTACCCTCTGCTGCTGAGCAATGCACCTGTGGATACTTAACACCAGCACACAAATCCATAGGCAACATCCCTGGTCATGTGGCTCCCTGTCCTCCGCAGCCAGTGAGTTCTATGTGCTGTAAAGCTCCTCTGCCATTAACCTGCTGGCCCTGTGCAACGACAATACAGCAAGAGAGGAATGATTTTCATTCTTTATAAAGCTGCCTGAAGTCTCATTTCTGTCTTCTATCACAGCTCACTCTAGGTAGCCTGAACTTGCATTAAAGCTTAGCTGAGAAAAATTGGCTCTCGGTGATATTCATTCATTGCATTATCTTTTATTTTTATGAGCCCAGTGCTAAAGAAAAACTTCCTTTCATGTAAAATGATGATACATAAATGTGAATGGAGAAGGCTGGAAACAGACAGCAAGAGTGAAAAGGAGTAAAGGAAATTCTGTTGTTTGAAATACAGCCCAGCAATAGGTATATTTAAGCCCAGTGTCGCATGAAGACTCGTTTAAGTTTCCTCATACGTAAGCTTAGGAAAAGAAAAAACTAATAAGTTGTTATTTATATCCTACAGACACCAAAGAGAAGGCGAATTTTTAAGAGCAATGTGAACACCTTTGTAAATACACACAAAATATCCTGAAATAGGAACAGATTTCTGTTGATTCAAATGAGTTTGGGATTAGGTCCTAAACAACAAACCAGCGTGGGTGCTCCATAAAAAAAAAAAAACCACAAAAAACCCTACAAAAAACAGAAGCATGAAACCTCATGTTTGACTGTGGGGAAAAACTCCCAATGGAGAAATCAGCTCTGGCATTGCTGGTGTACGGCACCCTACACCAATGCTGCCGGCAGTGCCGGTACGTAGCAGGTAATGGGTAACACAAGGTATCCACAGTGCAAGCAGGCATGAACGGGAAGGTAGCACAATGCAGTACCCAAGAGCAAAGGGGACCTGTTGGCAGATACGAGCACATTTGCTGTAAAACGAGCATTTAGTTTCCAGCAAAAACACAAAAGGAACCTTCTCAAATCCAATTCATTGAAAAGACTGAGTGAACAAATTGACTTTGCACCATGCTGTGACTGTCTACTGACTTGAGCTTCATTGGAGTAAATTCATTTTATTAAAAATTTCGTTCTACAGTCACCAGAAATGTAAACAGAGGATCTTATCAACATGAGTGTCCTGACAATGCTACAGTACATGAAGAAGGCAGGGAAAGATGCCACTTATGAGACTACAGATGAAAAACCAGAACTGTGAATTATGTCTGGAAAACAAAAAATTTTCAGAAGTCTGGGACACTATGGTGTGACTAATATCACTCCACAGCCAAGCACCCACATGACAGCCCAGCTATTTCAAGCAGTCTTAACGTAGAACACATTTGATAATTCAATCTACAGTTATGACAGCAATGGCTGGGTGATAGAAAGAAAGATATGTACTGTGATTCACAGAGATCTCTGCTGTCTTCTAACAGACACAAGCAGCCCAGCCATACTTCTGAGAAAGGTGAAGAAAACCTTTTTTAGCAAAGATAATAGAAAAGTTCATGGGAAGAAAGCAGTTTTAGAAACAGAAGAAAGTCTACCTAGTTAAAGTAGTGATGTTTTAATTTCCATTTATATGAGCAAACCTTTTCATAAATAAAATGCGTACTAAGTATAAAAGCTCTCTTCTGGCAGTAAGGTATACTGGTGTCTTGCACGCAATACTGAAGTGATTAATTTCTACTAATTTAAAACGTAAAATCTGAAAGAAAGAATGATACGCCTGTGGCTATACATGATGTGGTTATAATCATATATATTTGGACTGTCTGGGCTCCAGGAGATTCCTGCAGAAGTCTAGGGTACCAGAACTCCTCTCATGATGATATGCTGAACAAGGGATGGGAAATCCCTGCTCAACACACGCAGCAAGAAACATTGCTACTAGGTATTTGTGGTCCTTCCTCATGCTGCCACCTTATCTGAGCTGGTTCTCTGCCAATTAATTTTCCTCCAACTCTGACACCAAGTCAAACATTAAGAAAGCAAATCATACAGCCGTATCGGTGACAGAAAATGAGACAGAGCAGTGTGTCTTCTGTGTATTCAGTGTCCTATAGCTCAACTCTGTCCTCTGTAACAGCTCATACGTCTGACTGCCAGGGAAATAAAATATGAAGATCCCAAGGGCTCCTAATGACAAAGAAAAGTTGCCTTCTCATATCTCCTGCAGAAAAATTACTAGCCAAAAGTAGAATCATCTTCTCAACCTCAAGTCTGCAGATGTGGCAACAAAATATTGTAGTTAAAGTAAATAAACAATGGATGACTGGCTTAAAATAATTGATATGCATAATCTATCATTATTCATCACCAAGCAATTGGGCAAGAGTGAAATCAATACAGTTTCTGAGGCGTTCGCAGGCCAAAAATGTGTTTGGAAGAAATTAACACATCTGTACAAGATGTCAAAATTCTGCTCTAGTTGAATATGTTAGTAAACATGATGTTGTTTACTATCAAGTTAATGTTGGTAACTGGTGACAGTATGGACTTCTGTTGATCTGATCAGTAACGATGCAGGAATCACTAATTCTCCAGTGAATGGTTTACACCGGCATCTGTGGATCTTCTTGCATAATCAGCGTGATTAGCCTTTGATGAAAAGCTATACTTCCCCAATCTTTTAGCTGGTGGCTTACACAACCTATATACTGCCTCCTATAAACACTTCAACCTGAAACAATTTCAGGAAAAATATTATTCCCAGGGTAGTAGCTCAGTGTGCATTGCTTCTACCAAACGGTTTTCTGAATGGCCTCCCCTGAGCTTAAGGCAGTCTGCTTGCAACATTTCAATTGTTTTATTTCTTCTTTTTCCTTTCTTTGTTGTTGCTCTAAATTAAACTCTACTGGAGACTGCAGCATTTCATATTATAACAATGCCTGTCAGGAGTTCTTTACTGTGCATGATAAAATGTAAACTCTTTAATTAGCTTTTTTGTAATAAACACTGGAAACTACTTTAGCATCTTAATCAGTAGAGTTTCAAAGTTATTTTCCTTTTTACTTCCCTCTGCTGCTCTTCTTTGTTTGCTATGCTCTATTACTCTGTTGAAAGCTATCATTTACAGTATATCCCATTATTAATGAGCAGTGTGTTTGCCTTTGCTATTTTTAACTAAAAAAAAATATTTTATTTAAAGTCTCCTAACATCGTATCTCAAGCACTTTGACAGAAAACATTTGGAAGCACATCACTCACTCTAAGGTGAGTTTGCTGGAAACAAGTTGCTCTAATTTACTTAACCCAACAGTGGCAACTGGATATCACAAAATACCTTAGAAATTCCCAAAGCAAGCATTTACAAAGGCACTGTGAAGTGGATTGCTGACTGCTGAATAGTATCATACATGATTCTCTTACAGTTTTAGTAAACTAGTCTATTTTTAGTATAAATGGAATTTGGAACACAATTACATCCGTCTTTCATGCTAGCACTTGAAGCAGCAATACAGTGCTAAATAAGTGGTTCCCAAGCAGCAAAAGCCAAATTATAAAAGAGGTTTGGAAGAGATCACCTCGTAGTTTTCCAGTGTCCAGGGTTTTGCATGTTTTTAATACTTTTTTTTTTCCCCAGGCTTGAACAGTAAGAAAAGGAAAAATACAAGGCTGTTACATAGGCTGTGCTTTATATGTAGTTAGGCTGTCTCCAACAATTAGCTGTTTAGCTGCCGAAACTCATGGGCTGCGTGGTGGGAGCCATCCACCTCGAGATGCTCCTCCAACAACCTGCTGGGCAGACAGGAAGCTGCAGCTGTGGCTCTGGCCTGCAGCTGCCTCAGAGACTGCTATGGCAGGGCCTTCTCAGTCCTTTTCCTGTGCTGTCTGAATGCCTGTGGAGAGGGAGAAAGCTGGGGTTGAGTAACAACTTCTCTTTCCCTCCATGGATTGCTGAAAGAGGTCAAAAAACTCTGATGCCAAAGTAAAAATAATAAAAAATAAAATTATGTGTTTTAGACTCTCCTCATTTTTGACTGTCTGCTACCCAAAGCACCTGGGAGAATTAGGGTGTTTCTAGGTCTTGGGGAGTTTTTTGTTAGTTTGGGTTGGTTGGTTTGTTGGGTTTTGGTTGGGTTTGTTATGTTTTGTTTTGGTTTTTTTTTAATTAGAGTGAGCAATATGATTCATTTGGTGCCTCCTGAGGATTGTGATTTAAAGAGCCCAGCTGAGATGAAGTTCTTCAGTATTCAGGCCTTCTGCAACTGATAATTGAGGAATTACAATTGAGGAAGGATGTTCTTTAGTGTAATGTATGAGAGTAAGTTTGCATTTGACAGTGGGAAATGATCCTCACCAAGTTCATCTCATACAGATTAGAATATCTCTAACTCCTGCAGAGATGGACAGGCTGAAGACTAGAAGATCATATGAAAGAGACTCCCTAATTCTGTAGCAGCACCACTGTACCATTTAATCCCTCAAAATATTTAATAGTAAACCTTTGGGAATTGTACATTCTTTTTGAAGAGAGGATTTTATTCATTTATACCTTGAATATTGTTATGGTAACAAAGGCAGGTTCTCCTACTAAATATCGAAATCTCCTATTTGTTAAGCCTGAAGCATTTTCTTACTAAGGGTTTACCAGTAACCAAATGTAATTGTACGTGATATAACAAATATCTTGGCAGTATTGTGTGGAATTATTGCAGCAGCTCTTTCAGATCAGTTGCACAAAATCTGATATATGAACACACAAAATATTTTTCAGAATATCATTTCAAATACAGAGTTAAAATTACCACAGCTACAAAAACACCAATGTTTACTTAGAACCCTAATCCTGCTATCTACTTTGTGTGCATTATTATACAGTTTTTAATTAGATGTTAACATCGCAATTATTTGTTTTATAAGGAAAAAAAACCTGGTGAAAACCAACAGTCTGCCAAGTGGTCTGCATTCCATCAAATTCCTTCTTTTCAAAGGGATGTATTTACTGGAATACATACTGGACTAAATAAAAGGTCATCAGAATTCCTCTAGCACAGGCAAAACAACATATTTTGCCCTGTATCATTCCCCAAATTGTTTTGGCTGAAACTGTCCAAAATAATTCAGTGTGAAGCAAGTATTTATAGAGATACTTTCAGTCTGAAAAGATATAGTCAGCAAATTTAAAGATACCTAATATCCGGAAGACTTTTCTCTCAGCCTATATTAATAAGCAGTGACACACTTCTCCCTTATATTAATCAGGACTTGACGGTCAGGAACAAGTAACCAATTCTAAACTTAGTGTTAATTAATGAACACCATCTCAACCCTTCCTTCAGAAACCGGGGAAATGAAACTGAACTTTCTAATGCTCCATTTTTCCTACTTCCAAAATGAATGTTATAATATTAGCTTTAGCTATGTTCTGTACCTTTGCTGAGAGCGCTTGCTGTTTTGCTGTTTTCACTCGTCAGTGAGAGCATATAGCATGCAGGCACTAGACATGGGTTACTTGCAGACAGACATACTTGCCATTCCTAAAATATTCTTCAATGGAAGTTGGGTTTCCTTTTTTCCTGAGGTTTTAACTCTTGTGCTGCCTCCTCCCAGGCATGTTTAGTGTTGGTCCAGACTTTTATATGTTTACAGATTTAACATCTCCCCTGCTTCATGGCATGTCCTCCTTTTTAGCAGGTATGCCTCCCAAACACAATGTTTGCTGTTTCTTGCAGCTTTCAGGATACTCAGAGGTATTTTCAGGGAATGGACCCTGAGTCACTGAGAGTTTTGAGATAGATATTGTTCTTACAGCAAGCACACCAAAAACATCCAATGAACTCTGAAGTTATAGTCTAGTTTACCTCTGACTAAAACAATGGACCTTTTTAAAAAGACAAGAGAGGCCTGCTTTGTAAGACAATAAAAGTAAGAGAATACAAAAATAAATCTTCCCTTTCCTACTGTATCCTTTCTTCTTTCCAGCCTTGCTCTGAATCCTGCAGCTTTCAGGGACTTCTTGAACCATGCTCAATGCAATCCCCTCTTGAGAAAAAGGGAGTTTTGTTGTTGTTGAGGGGTTTGTTTGTTTGTTTCTTTGTGTTTTGTTTTGTTTTTTTTTCCCTGTCCCCTTATATCTATGTCCCTGATCTCCCCAGGAACCACTGCTCCTGCTGCAGGCTCTCTGCTTGCTGGGGTTCTCACACTACCTGTCCCACAGGTCCATCAAAAGCTTTTCCCAGCTGCAGACACTCACTTGCTCTCAGGTATGATGCAGAAGAGAGTCCCTTGGCCCAGAGGACTCCTCCAAATCATGTGAGTTAGTGAAGACCAGGTAAACAGCAGTGTGCCCCTGCTGCCAGCCATTGGGGTTTTTAGAGGACGTAATGTGCAGTAAATCATGAACAAACCTGGCACATTGTTGCATCTGTTTTTTTCCTCTCCAAATTCCATGCACAGGGTTCATCTTTACAATATCATCAGGGGCCTGCTCACAGCGGAGACAAAACTGGCATTGCTCATAATGAATTAATGCAAACCTGGAAGAGAAATTAAGTGCTTTCCATTTTCTGTCATTAAGGGATATAAGATAAGGCAGGAGAAGGCCAAAACAAGTGCTTTGGAGGATGTATTATTTTAATAGAGTGAAGCTGTAGACATGACAGAGTACTCTTGTATCAGAGCTAGAGGGTGTTTTATTTTGCACTGCCATTTCTGGGGTCTAAATTACTCCACTGCCAATGGTTATTTCTAAAGCAATGAGGTTAAAACAATATTTGGTATGATTTCTTGAAGAGTTTGATCTGACAATAAATTGATTGATGTGCTTAGGCTGTAATAATTGTAAGCAGCAATATAGATATAGCTAAAAGAGTGTGGTAAAGTACAGTTCTCATTTGAGGATGTGTATGTTTTATGGAATATGTGTATGTAGAAATATAAATGCATGTAAACAGCGAGCACTTCACTCTTGGTAATTAGAGTTGGATTGCAGTATTGCCTCCTCTGAGCATTTGAAAATCAAAAGCCACACCTCTAGACTATGCCATGGGATGAAAATCAAAAACCATTTTAGATATGTAAAATGACATATTATCTTTGGGTTGCTAAACTGAGACAAAATCTGAAGCTATTGCCTAAAGGTGGAAACATGGAGCTTAAGTTTAAAAAGCACCCCATTAAAAATTGTCAGGTAAATCAGAATAACAGCACTGTCATTATGCACCTGGGCGGAAAGGTAACAGGGCAAGCCCTAGTCCAAAGGGCATGGCACAGAAGAAACCTGGGAGCAAGGCTTAATGCTATTACAGTGTCAGTACTCGCAGGTATAACAAGATCTAAGGCTGGCAGGCTGCTCACAGCCTAAAGGGTTGCAACATTCCCAGAAGAAAGGCAGGAAAGAGGAGAGTGAAATATATAGTTTGGGTAGCCCGAGAAGAGTTAGTCCTAATGCATAGCCCTCCCTGAGATTCCTGTGTGACCATTTTGGTGACGGTGTGATCAGGAAGCTGATAAGTTTAACACTTCCTAAAGCCAACTTATCTTAAAAATGCTTGTACTGCTAATCACATTTGACCTAACTTCCGGAAGGACTGGAAAGAGTGTTTGACCCTGGTTGCACACTTTAGACTACCTCAAGTTTAACCTTGCTTTGAGGATGGCTGTACCTTGTGTGGAATAATCAGAGTATAGCAGTCTATATTGCTTTATAATGTTTGTGTGTGTGTGTGTGCATTCATACACATGCACATCTGTTAAAAAAGAGCCTATATGCTGGTGGAAAGTTATAAAGCAGAGGAAGAGTAAGGTACCTTACATAATCATCTAATGTGACATGTTACATTTAGATCACTTTTGAAAACCAAAACTAAACAACCAGGTTATTGTATAGAAATGTCAATGAGCTACTCTGCCTGTGGCTAGTTTGTTAGCATTTTTTTGTTATGGAGTCATAACTGCAAGCTTACGTGAAACTGTAGTTATAACTTTTAATTATTCATATTGTTTCAAAGATTAAAAACACTGATGCATAGACCCAACACTTAGGCTCATATTTATAACTCTAATAGAGGAGAATGTCAATCTCGTAGCTCACAATTTAACATACACCACCAACATCTTAATGTACCATCAGTCTGAACCCAACCAAACTTCTTGAAATAGACAAGATCTCATGATGCTCGTTCCCCACGTGTTCCTTCTCTCTTTTAACAAAAGTCAAAAGAAAACTGGAACCTGATCAAGAAAAGTCACAATTAAAAAAAAAAAATTAAAGAAGCATTATTCTTGGAAAGAATGTCTCATTTTCTTCCTTCCTTTTGGCAGTTTCCTAGGCTGCGGTAGATTGAAGAAAATAGGAATAAGCATCTTTCGACCACAAACAGATGTGCTTGATAAAGAAAATGTCAGCAAAAATACTAAAGCAATGTGTCACAGCAGCTTTCTGACAGATAGAGGGAAAAGGTAAAAAATGTTCTATCATGTCCGACAAGGTGTTCTTTTTGAGATTTAAAGATCACTGTGCAACTTTAAACATGTTTGTCACTTTGGCTCTGACTGGAGCTATCTGGAGCTTCACAAGAACTTTATCAGCTCAGCATAGGGGGGAAGAAAGAAGCCCATTCCCATTTATCTCAGCCAGGTTCCCTTCAAAGCCAACAAATAAATTACAGTGTACATTTGATACAAATTGATTTCTTAACTCAAATAACAATGTTGTCCTCCCAGTCAGGCCATGTGTCACTCATTCGCGAGCCTGAGTGAAAGGCTCAATCTGTCTGCGTGACAGAAATAGGCCTGACGCATCTCACCGAGGAATGCTAATAACCCCGGCCTGGCCCGGGCCTTTGTGGGCAAGCCGTGATAAGGAAAATCAGCCCGTCCTGTCAAACGCCGCGAAGGCCTGATCGGTGTTTGTTCCAACAAGCTGCATAGGCCTCGGAGTCGCCGTCCTATTTCATGTAGTAAATGAGAGGAAAATAAGATCCGGCTACCACGGTTAAGATGCCGGTGACTGTGATGAAGCCGAAGTGAAAGGAAACCCCATTGAATATCTTGAACTGATCTTATCAGCTGCTGGAGAAATGAGATATTGGCAGGGGCTGTTGAGTTTCTCACAGCTGAGCAGGTTAATAAGGTTGGGAGGCAGGCCACAGGCTAATTGGATTTGCCTTGGTTTGATAAACAGTGGCAGGCCTATTGCCAGAAAAACATACACAATGTGGCTTTTTTCCTTTGTTTCTCTTTAAGCCATATGAAAAAAAAAAAAAAAGCTAAAAAAACCCCAAGCAAACCTGCTTTTTTTTTTTTTTTTTGAAGCTAAAGGTGTCTTCCTGAATTCCCAGATGAAGAGGCCAACAAAGTCAAACTGTGAAACAGTAGTTGTTGGGTGTTCTGATTTTAATCAAACACCATTTAACCCGCCTGACCTCGCAAAGTCAGCTCACATCAAAACAGCACAACTGTAAGGGCTAACTAGAAGCAGAAGGAAATAACAACCTATTGAAGCTTTCCGAAGGCTTAAAATATTCGAAAGGAACCAATTTTGCAGCCTCATCTCTGGACAGACGCAGCCCGAGCGAAAGGGGAAGCCCCGCAGCCGTGCCCACGCTGCTCCCAATGTGGGTGCTGCCAGCACCCCTTCAACCCTCTTGGTAAATTTGTTCCCATGACCTTCAGTTCTTGCCATCGCCCTGCTTCTTTCCATCCTGTTATTTGGCAGGATCTGGCTTGTAATTTGCAAGAAGTTGTGGTGCTTTTTTTGTTTTAAAGCTGCAGAACCCTCCCCAGCAGGGCAAGAGGAAGGCTGCGCTGTTACCTGTGTGTCACGACACTGTTTGCCGTGATCTTCCACCCACGCTGCCGAACAAAACCTGCAATGCGTGCCGAAATGCTAACACCTCTGCTGTGCTTGGAAATGTAATGCTTTGAAAAAATTTTAGCTGTTGAAGTTGCTTTCAAATGCCACCAATAAAATTCTCTTGCTACATTTTCCTCCATGCGGTTTTGGTCGTATTTCCTCTGCTGACTCTTCTAAATGTTGGGGCTTTATTTTCACTGGCAAGAACTTTGGATTGTCATTGGCAGGGCTGGTGCAAGAAGAAATCACCGAATGAGAGTGGTGCTGCCTTACTCTTTGGTGCAGATACAAATACAGCACCAGAGCAAGGCAGTGAGAAATTATGTCTATCGCAAAGTAGGAATAGTTCATTTTCTACTGTTTGTAGGTGTGTTTCAACCGACTTCTATTCAATTACACATATTTTTAATGAGTGTGAGCACATGGGTGGATTTTTCAATGTCTACAATGCCCCATACTACGGCATCTGAGCATCAGAATATTTTCATGAATGTCTGTGACCTCATCTATAAAAATTGTCAAAGGAACCAATAACCAGTGGGGAAATACATGCCATCCCAGTGGAAAGCTTCTAAGGAGCTTAATTTTTTTTATTTAATTTTTTGTGCCTTCATGAAACATATTTGCTCGTATTCAGTGAGTCAGACAAGATGAGGAGGTAGAAAGGAAACATTTCCAAGCTTATACAATATTGTATTTTTCTTCATTCAGAATTTGGAGTTGTTTGTATTTTTTTTTTTTTAAAGATTATTTTCTCTGAGGAAATATTATTTCTCACTCCTATAACAGTTCAGGGTCTTGGTTAAAATATTACTCCAATAAACAGTTTCCATTCTCTTCTGCTCGATTCTGTAGAAAAATAGTTGTATTATATGTGGGTTTATTACTTACATTAATTTGTATTTCATTACTTTAAAACATACTTTACATTTACATAGCATCTTTTATCAGACTATCTCAGAATACTATGTCAAAATGAATTATATTGCATGTCTCACTTTTGAAGTTGATACATGAGCAGAGATTTCCTGGCCAACTCTTTCCTGTTTAAAATTATCAAGTTTTCGAAAGCAAAGCTTTTAGGAACATACCAGTTTCAGCAAACACTGTCGAGGCAGATAGCTTAAAATTTTAGCAAGTTCAGAAGAGTCTGTTTTGGGGGAAGCTGAGATTCGTCTCCTAAATTGGCTACTCCTCCCTATCCCTTGGGTCTTCTTTATTCATTTGTCAAAGCATCAGAATATAATTTGCCTGCTGAAGCTGATCCATTTGTTTAGAAATAAGAACTAACTTTCTAGAAAACAATGACAGTTCTCACCTGAGAAGTGGGATGTTGCAGAACGTAAAGCTACCTCTTCCATCTGCTAGATGAATACCGCACTGCTGCCTTACTGAAGATGCATTTCCCTTTCATTCTCTGGTCCACAGAATAGCTAATTATTTATAGGAAGTGGAACAGTTTGAACAGAACAGAAAGTAGATCTTTTCCCCAGCAAAAAGCAGCTAAAAACTGGTCTCCCACATGCGTACCACATGGCATAACTGTTAGACTAGTGGCCTCTCTAGAGCAGAGAAGGTCCAGGCAGTTCAGAACTTACCACATCCTTTGGCTCTGGAAGAAAAAGTAAAAGAGAAGGAATGATTTGCCAGCAGGAGAGTTTCTCAGATCAAGATAATCAAAGAGATTTTTTTTTTATTTTTTTTTATTTTTTTTTTTTTTAAGTTTTGGGCCTGGAAACATTTAAGAGCAATTTTGTTTCATAGTAAATAAGAACAAAACCTGTAAATATTACTGTAACTGAAAAAATGAAGCAAAACTCAATCCCTGTATCATGCTGGAAATGAAACCATTCAGGGAAAATAAAGAAAAGAAAATAATTTCTACTAAACTTTGCTTAAATTAAGATTCAGGTTTGTTTTTAGAGAAAGAAAACTCTTTCCTCACTTTGAGTATGTTTCTGGACACCATCCCACAATACAAAATTGGCTTTGTACTTGCAATGACTTATGCATAATAGTTTCTTCCTTTCACATTTTGAGTGTTTTATTATTTTTGGATGCACATCAATACAGCATGTGGCACATGCATAAGGCAGACTGGGGTAATGGAAGTACATTTTCTGCAGTATAAATACTGGCTAAAACTAAACTGACAAAACCCCTTGTGCAAAATCCAGGTCCACTACCGGTGAAAATAATAAAACTTGCTCCTTTCAATAATAGTAGGATCAGCCTTCAATGGTTTTCCAGCCTTACATGAGGCTTAAAATAATGTCTAAGCCAAAAAAGCCTCACTCATCCTAAATTTTCTGTAAGTTACATTTGGAATCATTAAATGGTCTAGTTTCCTGACATCCCAAAATAGCAATAAACAGATGAATATGACATAATATCTTTCTAAAATCATGAAAGACAGTGAATAAAGTGCATATGGACTACTGATTTTAAAACTGCTTCAAACCCAGGTACATATTACATAGTAATGTGGCCAAGAATTTTGCTATACTTCAGAAATGAAATAAAGAACAACTTGCTGACTAATGTTTTCTACAGAGATTCAAAATTTATGTTAAAAGTTTATCTTTTATTCAATTTTTTTTTTTTTAATAGACAATAGATAAATCAAGGCTAATAACAGCAGCTCCAAAGACATCTCATAAAGACTAACATATGTTTTTACTCTTAATCTCAGTGAGAAGCTCCTTGCCTTTAGTGGAAGTATTCACAATATATAAAATTGAACAGATGATCGCATCTTTAAAAAATGAGGGCCTAAAGAAACACCTGGTAATTAGTACTGAGTGATACAATATGAATAGAGCTCATAACGGGGCACTGAGGTTTTCTTGGAACATCATTGTACTACTATTTTTGGAAGGAAACAGATGCATCCAGAACTTGGAAAAAGGAACTACCTCAAAGCACAGGCAAGCTATTAATAATTAGCAGGTACTGTGGAACAATCTGACTCAAGAACAGTCTCCCTTCACATGTGGTAAAGTTTCTACAACATTTACTAAATTTCACATCTGGAAAACAAAGAAACAGAGATACAGAACAGAACCTGAAAATATTATTTTTCAAGAATAACTATTACCAAAATGTCTGTGCAGGATTTCACGACCAATAACGAAATGCGGCAACTCTGCCTCTCCCCAAAGCACAAGGCACTCCATGTACTTGGTTATAAGCTCACTGAAAGGACAGCAGACAGATTTGTACAATAAGTCAGAGAGTAGGTATGAATTTCAAAATACCCAAAGAGAGAGTGGCCAATTCAGCACCAAATTTTATACAAAAGCAACAAATAACAGAGGAAGTGAAAGTAACCAGCTTCTACCTCAAATGGAAAGCACAAGAAATTGAAATGCTTGTGTCAGGTCCAAACTAAAACATTGATCCAATATCACATTTCTTCAGGAGGTAGCTTTCAGCTGGTATTTTTCAAGATTGAAACATCACTTTTCATATCATGCCCTAATATTTGTGTTTTCCCTAATTTGCATAATAATCAGTAATAAGGTTTTAAAACAAGAGTTCATTAACGTTCCTTATTGTTGATTTTTTCTATTCAAATAATAGATTGAATGAAGATTTACCATCAATATAGTTTCTTGCAAGGTGTACAAATATATTAGGAATAAATATCATGAAGAAATGAAGAAAATCATACATAATGTGATAATTTGCACAAATATATTCTTGTATATTAGCACAAATATATACAATTACACTGCAAATGTAATTTGCCACACAAACTTCTTTTTTTCACCCATGTTGACAAATAGGTCAGAGAGACTTGATAGATTCCAGCCCCTCAGTAACAGAAAATCCACAGCCAGACATATATAAATTAATAAAGAGTTATTTCAATATTATTTTATCAGTATTCCATGGGAAATTAGAGCTATATCAATAGTTTTTTATTCTGCTTATTTAAATTATTTGTAATTTAAGACAAATAAAGGCAATAACATGATTCTGAGAATCTCAGTTTTGCATTCTCAAGTGAAGACACTGTAAATGGTTAAACTGAATAACAACCGTTGCTTGAAAATTAGATGTTCCGAGCAATGTCATAAACATAGCTAAAAAAATGAAACAATTAAAGACATTTTAGTTTTGAAAAATGTGGTATTCACATTTAGTATAAAGGCATTAATATTACATTACTGTGTTTTATACATCAATATAGGATATATGCTGATTCATGCACATTCCTTTTTCCCCGATCACATCACTTCATTGGCTTATACTATTCTGTGACGAACTAATATTGCCAAAGTTTCTTCTTCCAAGTGGTTTCCAACTGATAACCCCTCATTTTACATTGTAAACCTCTGTTATTCCAGATCTGAATGTCTCAAAGGTTATATCTACTTTAGAAAGTACAACTGCACAGTAGGAGTGGATCTGTATCACAAAGATTTGGTGCTCAGACCCCATTGTCCACCCAAGACACGTGCCGAAGACTGCTGTTCAGACTTGGCTAGTCTGATCCTATCAAGTGAGCACTAGTGGCTGGCATATGATAGGTACTGTCCTGGACCTCAAGCTGCAGTTTAATTTTACATGAAAGAAATGCAGTTTATGGCTTCAATATGAAAACAAACAAACAAACAAACAAATATCAAGTTTATATCTACATTACATGTCTTCATTAATGAATAGCATGGACTAGTAGGGGTGGATCTATAGAGTGCAATAGCTGGTAGTAAGGACTTGATGTCCACACATTTTAGGGGTATTTTATTTATTTCTTTATTTATTAAACTTTGATGTAGATTAATCTGGTACAATGAATCCATTTGTGAATAAAGAGCATTGGGTGTATTTCCTGATACTACAGGAAACCTCTTCCAGCTGTTCTCTGAGACACTCGTGTTGTGAACCACAGCTCAGTAAGTGGGGAAAATCAGGAGACTGACTTCACAAGCTCCCTGCTGCCCTGAAATAAAATGCTAATGCAGACATACTCTGTTTCTTTCTATACTATATTCAGTTCCTTTTTCTATTGATAGCATCACCATATGTTATGTCAGAAGAATTTTCATCATCACAGTCTAACTTTTAGCACTGACTTCACTAATGAAAAGATTAACAAGCATCTTTGTGCCAGACCATTATTTCCATTCCCAGAACAGTCTGGGTTACCTGTTAGCCAGTTCATTGCTCACTTCAGGATTTAGTTATCATCTCTATCACCTTAATTAATAACTTCCTATTTAACATTATATCAGATTGTCTCTATGATTCTTAAGTTCCTCTCCAGGAGAATATCTGAACTTTACTTACATGCGAGTTAGATGAGATCCATCACATTTTTCTAATATAGAAAGACAATTATTTCACCAATGAAAGAAAAATTAGTCTGGAACAATCTACCTTCTCTTTACAGATATTACATTTTCTCCCAATTTTCATTTACCTCCACATAACATTGTACTTTCCCTCAAAATGTGTTCTGATATTTTCTGCGTTGTTAAGTCAAGCTGATAGGCCAGTTGACTTTCCTTCTCCCTTATTCTTAAATTTATGTATATATAAAATATTCACTAGCCTACATTTATATGTTCCCACTTCCAATTTGGTATACTGAGCAGTCTACTTGACCTCTTGTTTCATATACAAGTTTTCTTTTTTCCATAATTCTGAGCTGGAGATGATCAGGTCCTTGTGACTTGAACACATTTAATCTTTGAGCTTTCCTTAACGTCAGATGTGGAATTTTAATTTCCATACCTTCATCCCCATTAGTCATTCTGCCTTTGCCCTTCTATTCATTATTATTGTCCTTACTGAAAACCACAGCACAGTATTCATTTAAGGCTTTTAATGCCTTCCTCATTCTTACTGCATAGAAGCCCTAGTTTTCTTATGATGTTTCTAAGAATCTTTTCTAACTTTTTAATTTTGTCTTCAAGACCAAAACAAATTCTACTTCTGGCTATTCTTTCCTCTCCCTTCCTCTACCTCCAACCTCTAAAATATAGCTTTCTTTATCAAATAATCCATTTTGCTGACATTTCTAGACTTATTGGCTGACCCAAGTGTCCTTTCTGAGGAGTGTCTATAGTTTGGAACTGTTTCTACAAATAAGTCTCTGATGTAAACTGAAGCTCCAGATATTTTTGCACATTTGTCTTTAGAGAAATTTCAGATCTCTTCCTTACTCAACCCTCTAAGTGCTCAGGCAATTTGAGTTTATGAACTAGTTCCTTGATTTCTCACTTCACCCTATTAAATAACCTCAGTTATGAATCTTTTGTGCTTATCTTTTCTTTTGAATTAAGCTTTATAATACTGTAATCACATATTACCAAAGGGTCATTTGTACAATTAAGATTCTTGTTACAGAGATATAATGGCGAAGGATATTAATGTCTTCATTGAATAACTCTCCTACGCAGAAATTTCACATTCAGAAATGTCTGCATCCTGTGTGTATTAATAGCATTTGGTTTACATTCTGTATTTGGAGATTGCAAGACTCCTGCAATAAGTTAAAGCCATCCAGAAACAGTTTCTGTGAGTAATTCTTCCACTAATGGCATTGCAGATATTTCTATCCAAATCCAAATAAAATCCCAAGCTTCTCTAGCAGACCTTTCACAGGTCTCAATAAAGCTTAATTTTCCAGACTTCCTCAAAGTGATTTTGACTCAGTCATATTATCACAGAATCATTGAATAATTGAGGTTAAAAGGGATCTCAGGAAGTCATCTAACCTCCTGCTCAAAACAGGGGCCTCCCTCCCCAATTTGATGGAATCTTCCAACTTTATGAGCAAGTACTCCATTATCTCCTCCAGATCACTGATAAAGATGCCCCCTCCCTGGAAGTGTTCAAGACCAGGTTGGATGGGGCTTTGGGCAACCTGGTCTAGTGGAGGGTGTCCCTGCCCATGGCGGGGGAGTTGGAACTAGGTGAGCTTTGAGGGGTCCCTTCCAATCCAAACCATTCTGTGATTTTATGTGAAAGAGGACATGTCCCACGATAGATTCTTGTGGTATCCTACTTGTTACCAGCATCCAGATAGATTACAATGCACTATGCACTACTTTTTGAGCCCTATCACGCAATCAGTTTTTTACCCAGGTATTTGTCTACCAACACCAGTCCCTTAGGTCCCAACTTGTGTATAGGAACATTGTGGGATACAGTATCAAAAGCCTTGCTAATGTCAACATGAATGACATCCGGTATTTCCCTTGTCCACAAGTGAGACATTTTATCATAGAAGGCAGTCAGGCTGATCAGACATGATTTATGCTTGATAAATCCATGGTCACTATTCCCAGTCATCTTTCTCTCCTTTGTACGCCCAGAAATGTGTTCCAAAAAGATTTGCTCCATGACTTTCCAACCTGTAGTTTTGACTGATCCTCTCCTTTTTTAATATCTTTTATTTATTTTCAGCTTGCTGTGTTAAATTGTTTTGTTGATTACCAATGGACTTAAATTGAAACATGAAAGATGCCAACTGGATATAAGGAAAAATTTTGCATTATAAGGATATCAAACAGGGGAACAGGGAGGATGTGCAATCTGCAGCCTTGGAGACACAGCTGGATGCAGTCCTGAACAAGATGGTCTGATCTCATTGCTGACTCTCTTGACCCTCCTGCTGAGCAGGAAGTTGGACCAGATTGCCCCTTGAGGTCCCTTCCAACTTGAAATGTTTTGTAGATCTATGGTCATGCCAATGCATATTTAAAGCATGTTCACAGGATCTAAGCCAAGGACACTCAAGAGCCAATAGTCAATTGTAGGACTACAAATAATCCCATAAAACTAGAGAAGTTCCCTTATATAGTCAGTTTCCATGTTCTGTGTGGAAAAAACTCAACACAGTAGACATTTATTCCAATACACTTTCACAGTAACCATTTGACATCCTTCATCAATAATCATTAGGCCACTTATCATCAACTTTTTCATTTTCCTGACTACTGCTCTCATCAATAGTATTCTTATTTCTTCTGAGCATTAATCTACCCTGTAGTGGCCTGTAACAACAGTGGTATTTCAGGTATTAGATTTGTCTTTGTGTGTTCCAAATTCTTGCATAGAAATGGAAATTATTTTGCCTCATATTCTGCCCCATGTCTTAATAATTGACAGAAGATTCAGTCTCTATTCAGAGATCCTCATCCCAAGTAGTGTAGTCTACTTCAGCCACATAAGTTATTTTTCCAGGAATGCATCTCAGAGCCCAAAATTTCTCATAAAGTAATGTTTATTAAAAACAATTCTTAACAATTCATGTTTTCAAAGACCACTTGATACACCATTTGTTTAAGCATCTTCTCAAAGTTGGCACAGCCATTCTAGATCTGTGATCTCTGCAGTGTTGTTTGACCCATCAGTCAGAAGATTTTTGCTTGCTTTCATCAGGATTGCTCTTAGACAGAAGTATAATGCTTTGCTTCTGGCAGACAGCACAGAACTCTGCTTTATAGTTTTTATCAATGAACCTATTGCTTGTGTTTAACAAGGGGACAAACCTCTCTTCTTTTCAATACTGTGAATCTCCAGATTTTTCTGAGATATACTTCTTTCTATGTACCAATCATTTTATTCTTTGTTCTCACTCCCCATCCATAATCCTCATGGATTGAGCTAATTATAGTCATTTTTATTTAGTCACTGTTTTTCAGCTTTTAGTAATGTGCCTGCAAGAGGTAATGGAAAACTCAGGAGGAGAGTCGGGTAGCAATTCAGTAGTAATTTTAATAATCTATTTGTGAATAAAGAGCAAATCTGTGTTTTCCACATAACTCCAGCCCTATCCAAGAGGATATCAACTGACTAAACAGGCTAGTTTTACATCATTAACATAAACTCTCATTGGATATTCTACTTTAAGGGAAAGTCCGCATTTCCAGAAGGAGCTGAAAGCTGCTTTTGTCCACTAACATCAATTAATTAACATTAATTAATATAGCCAGAGATTCATATTACAATTTCAAAAGAGGTTCACTGATGCATAAATTGGAAAAGGAATGAAAAAAAAAACACATCAACTAAATTCAGTCAATACTGAACCACAAACATTATAAATTAATGTGAGAGAAATAGTAGAATTTAAGTGAAAATTAGTAAGTCATATCTTTCTTCAGCCAGACATTTCTCAGATAATTTTCAATACTCCACCTCAAAATTTCATATGATATGATCAAGATACACCAGCTTGCTAAATTTTAAATTTTATTCCAGACATTTTAAGGTGATAAAAAACCTGCTCCATCAGTTGTCCTCCACAGGCTAGACATCAACCATTCTGCCTAAAATACTTCAAGAAGTTAAGATCAGAGTTTAAAAACCTTCTAGAAACATTTAGAAGCCTGTCTTCAGTAGATTTAACACAAGTTCAAAACATTAAAACTCGTAGTCTTCCTAAGGTGAAAGATGGGTGAAACTCAGGAAATATAGATTTTTGTTTCAATTACACAATCAGAATTTCATCTGCTCCAGAAGTCCCTTCATACTCCGTGGCTGTGAATCTCCAATTGTTCCAAATCATTCTAGATAATTCATAATCATAAAGTTGGAGGTGCAGGAGTTTACAGATTCACAGAGTGAAAGCCTATTAATTGTATCTTCCTTCTCATCAACTCATGTTCATTTTGGAGGAAAAGCATCAAACTATGGAAGCAAAGTGTTTCTTATTTTAATGATCCATACTTCAAATATTGCAAGGTATTCCCATAATGCGAGGTTAATACAGTTCAAGACACACGGTCAAATTTGCATAAAAAATACAAACTCTCATATGTCTTTCAAAGCTATACCATAAAATAGCACTAAGTTTCTGTTTGATTCCAAAGCTGCATTAATATTTGAGATTTTGGGTTGAAGAAGGAACATGATTTGGAAGTCAATTTCCTGATTTTTTTCTATTAATCATCTATTGAGTCAGGTTTTGGGCCAATTTTGAGATTTGCAAACTAGATTTTTTGAGAAAACAAAATCAGAACCTTCACTCCAAAATCCCTCCAAATGCTTGACTTAACATTTGATTTATTTAATTAAATTCAGAACCAATATGTGGGCTGGTCCACCTGCAGATCCATGGTACACACTTACAGTTGTTCTTTCAAAAAGCTAAAAACTATATGTGTAGCAGACACTAAATTTATTCAAAAACAATACACTTGAAATCAGGTATACAGTAGACTTCTCACCAATTCCTTTACTTTACTGATGCACTCCTTTTGCACCAAGTTACTTGCTACAAGTAGACTTGTAGCATAAGTCTAGTTCTCAGAGGAATATCATTCTAAAACAGTTTTAATATTTTAGTGACAACTTCTTATGCATCTTGACAAGCATTGACCTGAGATATTCCCAAGAGGCACAAAAGTGCATTCATATTTCTTTAAAATGTTTAAGGAAATTTCAGGCTGGGAAATTCGTAGTCATTTATTGGACATTCAGCAAAAGGTTTTTTGCAGTGATAGGAGAACAAGAGCTTGTCCCTCCCTGATAATTTTTCTGGTGGTAGTAACATTTTCTTTTGCTTCCATGACCTTTTCTTTCAGACCTCTGCAAAAGTCTGGGTGATAGTAGTTCCAAAATCAAGTAGGGTCTTCTAGTCTCATACCACAGAGAAGAAAAGGAGAAATCTCACATAACTATCAAGGTACATGCATTAGCAAAAAGACGATTTTAGCATCATTGAGAAGAGCACTCAAATAAGCCATGAGATGAACACGCTAAAATGGAAATCTTCTTTTGTAAGTCTCCAATCTTTGTTAATTCATTGGTGTCAGGCAAATATTTAGGCAATTACTTGCCCTCTCATTCATACTGGTTTTGGGGGCTGTAATACAGTGATAAGCTTCATCGCTCTTTGTACGATCTCATCCTATACAAAATTCCTAATCTGAAATAAGAGGCAAGTTCATAGCGTGAAGTTGTGATGTGGCCTCCAGCTAGCTCCACACCAATTAGATATCATGTCCCAACACAGAATAAGAGAGCCTGTGACTTCTGCAGGTTATAGAACAGCTTCTGCAGTTCAAGAATCTGTGGCATTGATGGACATTCCTGTAAAATCACAATTTCATTTTCTGAAGTATTATGGTTCAAATGGAGTAAATCACTGCCTTTCCCCCAGCTGACTCTCTGAGCTCATTTCTAAACACTGAAGTTGTCATGGAAGCCTACAAAATACGAACAGCATGTTGCAATGCCTAACTTTAAGAATTCAACAATAATCTCCTTAATTGTGCAATTCCAACAATAAGTGATGCTGTGATGTTTGTCTGAGTTTGCATGCAACCTGAAATGATTGTTTGTGAAGAAGCTTAAACTGCTCTACTTGATGCATATTTGCATGTTAATTTTGGTTAACTGTTTCTCAAAAAAGCATGCCCATATTTCTTGCAAATACATCTTTCATGTACCCAATTCCATCAGATATTCTCCTACTACAAATGTAAATGTTAATCTAAAACTTTACCACAGATACTTGCTTCCAAACAGCATCATCTGTGAAATGGGAAACTTCATTCCTGTCATGAAGGAGAAAACATTTAGCCTGCTATGATGAGAAATTAAGTCATTAAATACCAACAGGAGGAAAAAGGGTATTGTAGTCCCTGTATTCATTGTACAAAGGTAACTAGACAAAGGAATTATCTGCAGAAATATATAATAACAAAATTATAGCCAAATTTGTCAGTTTTCATAAAGTGAACTCCTCACATTTTGTAAAAGTTAAGAACTTTGGCATTGTTACACTAAAACAATGGGGAAAAAACATATAATTCAGCCTACAATGCTAATTTCTCAAGTATGAAATGCATTTACAATAGACTCTTCACTATATTTTTACCCTTGGAAGAAGAAACCACAGGGAATATTTACAAATGAGGAGTAAAAAAGTGTAAAATCCTGTTTCTTAGAGAGTGCAGGGATACTACGAATAGGCAAAACAATGAATATTTTTTTTTTTCTCTCTTTTAGTTTTTTTTTTTTTCTCTTTTTTTCTGTCACCTGAGTATTTGACATATTCTTCTTTAATACACTAATGTGATCTTTATGGATAATCAGTTATCCAGTTCAACTGCCTGTGACCCAAACTAGTAACCTGTGGAAAACATTCACTAACAGCTTACACATTCATTAGCTATTATCAATCAGTACAGTTTTACTTTTTAGCTGGAGTTATGAAAAATGCATGAAGGTAGAGACGAACTCTGGTTTGTGGCATTTGTTGTGAAGCCCAGAAGCAGCAGCAACCCGCAACCTATCATGCATAAAAGCAGAAATAACATTTATGAGCCCAGTCATGTAAAGCTTGAATAGTCAGATTCATGAAATTCACCGAGATTTGGATTAAATTTAAACCATTCTATACAGCTCTACTTTTGATTAGAGCTCTGTGTGCAGTGAAAAAAAAAGTCCCATTTGAATGGAACTTATATTTTTAAGAAGTTTGAATGTGCTAGAATTTAAATTGAGCTCCAAGCTTGATCTTAAAATGTACGGTGGGTCAATTTACATTCAGTGTTAAAGGGGGACACACAAATGAGATAGTGCTCCATCCTTTTAGAATTTTAACTATGGATCAAAGTTTATAAATATAAGGATCAAAACATGACTGACTTTTACTATCTCCATTTATGAAATGATGAAGTTTGAAGTGCCCAAATGAAGAATGTAAGCTAAACAATAGAGACTCTATGATGTTCATTATTTTTACTTTTGAAGAAACAACAACAAAAAATCTTTCATCCTACCACCTCTCTTTGCTTCGCATTAAAAACAAATTGCACTGTACTTCAAAAAATATTCCAGGCATTTACCTTTTCACTTTTCATTTGTGGTTCATAAAATGTAGCATAGCTTTACCAATGACGGGAAAAAATAAGCATTTTGTAGATCAAATTTGCATCACAAACTAGTAGCATTTCATGCTTTGTATGTTTAAATTCTGTATAAGTATCAGCCACTGTGGCTCTCACATATTTTCAGTAGATGCAGAAAAAATCACTGAGGCTTAGAATTTATTTTAATATCTAAATAAATTCTCAGCTCATCATTCAGATGACTTGTGGACTGCAAATAAAGTCATACAATGCATGAAGATGAAGAGATTAAATCACACATCCGGACTCCTGCAATGTATAAATATAAATATAAATGCATACATACACACACACGCACCTCCCAATACATACGGCTAAGGTTCAGATCCAAATGCTTTGATCCAAGCCTATCCTTTGGCTGTGGATCAGACTAGACCAGAATAGCTTGGTTTCTCTTCCCCAGATCTGAAGGCTTAAATCTCTAATTTGTAGGAAGAAAAAACCCAACATTCTCACTAATCTATTTAAAGAAGAAAGTTCTGGCAAGGTTCT
Organism: Aramus guarauna; assembly: GCA_013400195.1. NCBI lineage: Eukaryota > Metazoa > Chordata > Aves > Gruiformes > Aramidae > Aramus > Aramus guarauna. Next base: position 1,019,816 of record VXBL01000332.1, on the reverse strand, counting down.
GCCATTTGGGGCCCAAACCTTGCAAAAGATATAGCAAGATTTTAGTATTACAGAGTCTGGGTTTATAGTTTGCAAGTCCACTTGCACAACATAAATTTGCTTTTGCAGGATCGCGGCCTAGCTGGGATACTCACATCCCAGTAAGTACAGCCAACAAAAAACAAAGAACTTATTAAGCATTTAACTTTAATTCTAAAATCTATTATTTCTTTCACAGTATTACTTTGTATATATAACATCTATTTTTTTATGTTAAAACCTATTAAGAACTTTTAAACGTGATTATTATTGTCATTGTCCGAAAAAGCAGCTTTTAAAAGAACAATATTACTGTTTACTTTTTAAAACAAAGTGTTTCAAAGTATATGTTTAGTCCTTTTCATATCTTTATGATTACCCACTTGTTAGAATACATCATTAAGATCAGTCTGAGATTGAGTGACCTAGAGGGAATGCAGGAATATATCTTATGGAATCCTGCAAAATATTAAATAAAAAACCCTCCCAACAAAAATTATTTTAAAATAGAAGTCCATAAAATGTCTTTGCTGACATTTGTAAACTTTTTATTTATTTTCTATTTTTCAGGAACATCAGCTTTCCAAAAATTCTAATATATTAGATACTTTATATGGAAACCTATCTACTAATCAAATTAAATCAGCAGGAGTTACAGAAACAACTTTTAACGATAATTTCTGTGAAAATTTTGAAAAGCTCAATTATTTTGCAACTGTTTTTAAAGCAGGATTCCTTCTCCTTCATGAAAATTAGATCACCCAGAGAGATACCACTTCAAAACCCTTCTGAATTCAATATTCACAATTTTTTGCAGGGTGACAAATAAGCAAATTTATTTGCTTGTCATGTTTGTCTTGGTTTTCAAATGTGCTGAAAAGACTAACTTGTATTCATTTTCTTTTAGTACTAGGTTTTCCTGAATCTACACCTGATATTTTCCACTTAGGACATTAATCCACAGTTTTTTTACCCAGACTTTAGCATTTTGCCATGGGATTCCCAAGAAAATTTTCATGAAGATGGTAGATTCACATCCCTTCAGAAAGACCACACACCTTGCAATAATCAGACAACAATTTTTTATATGTTTGTATTTATGTCTACTAGCACTAAAGATGGAAATGTCTCATCAACACCAAAATACCTTAAATTTGAAAACCAACATGTTCTTATGCTGAAATTTAAAGAGAATTTCATATAGAATGTCCTTCCTACCCAAGTAGTACCCAAATATGTCAGTCTACATGATACATTTCAACAACATCGTAGGACAACTTTTGGAAAAGTTTGCCTTCAAATTACTTAATTTTTGCTCAGATAGTTCCCTAAGATGATTGTCAGATGTAATCACAGATTGAACTTGCTGTTACTTTCCAAAAACTCCACCATAAAGTTGTCAATAGATTGAGAATGTAATTTGATGGTCTAGTATGGAACTATAACAAGAGTGCTGTTTTATTTTGGAGTCATGGCCTATTTCTTGGATATGAAAAGACCAATATGATGTAATGGTCCTTCTGGGGAGAATTTTGACAGATACTCAAGAAATCTCAATGATTCAGAGAAACTGTATGATGTAGATCATTTCTCTGTGTTCTCTTTTTCACTGTCACTTTCTTAAACATGACTTAGTTTTATTTAGTGTGAAAGAAAAACTACATTTGTCCCCTCTGCCAAGCATTATTTTTCCCAGTATCTATGGAGAAAGATAGGAAATTATGATTGATAACTATTCGGGCATTCAGAATGGAAGAAAAAGTCTTGCATCACATTGTGATGTTTCCCACATCTATGAATTAGCAGTCTACAGTTTAGTTTCTTCAGAAGGCCATTGCCAGCCTCAATGCACCCAGGAAGAACCGGTGTTTTCTCAGTGTTTTTTGCTTTTCCTGAAGATAGAATGATGAAAAGTATAGCAATATTGTGTAAGAACCAGCACTGAGTGAAGAGAAAGAAATCCAATGAATTATGACAACCACACAATCTGGTGTGTGATTCCTGTCCTTCCTGATGGGCAGTACTTTTTACCCAGGTTCTCCTGAAACTGGAACTATCATAACTGCAACTGCTTTCTTTCTGGTTTTTTTTTTGTTTGTTTGTTTTTGTTTTGTTTTGTTTGTTTTTTTTGTTGTTTTTTTGTTTTGTTTTGTTTTGGGGTTTTTTTTTTGTTTTGTTTTGTTTTGTTTTGTTTTGTTTTTGTGGGGGTGGGAGGATGACTTGACCCTAGAACAGTGTTTTAGTTGTCATTTGAACAGATCTTTGGTAAGTGCAACAAATATCTACACTTTCTAAATATTGTGAGTGTAGGAGCTTGTGAAGAAGTAGTTAAGGAAGTGTGACCTTTGCTGGCTGAAGTAACTTGTGGGATTTCATAGCAGCACCAGCAATCATGAGCAACAAGATGAGAGAGGTTTAAGGTGCTAACAGTAGCAGAAGTGTTTGGACAGAGGAAAGTGTACCTGAAAGAAAGGACAAAACAGCAGTTGCATAGGGCATCCTAAAAGGTGTGAATGTGCAAGGTGAAAAATTACAGGGATCAAGCAGGGAAAAAATTGGTATAAGGAGGAGAAAGGGGCACATGCACAGAAGCAAAAACGAAATCACTTATATAAACCGGGGAAAAGATTAGGAAAATGAAATAAAAAGGGAAAGGCTCTTGAATGGCATGGGATGCTCTGAAGCTGGAGATCCACCTCCCTTCCTAGCTACTAAATCTAGAGCTGGAGCAAATTTTTGCCTAGGTTCATTGCAGATACTGGGTTCCCTCCTACAAGTTCTAAAAAAGTCCTTACCCTTCCCCTGTGGAGTGCCATTAAAAAAAAGTCACATTAAGCACAATGTCCTTAATCCACACCTGTACTCAATTAGAATTGCAACTTTGGTGTTAATTCAGATAGATTACACTGGAATAATTATGAAACTGCTATCAGCAGGCTGATTTAAAATAATCTGAAGAGAAAAGGACATTAGTGGAAAAAGTAGACATAGATAACTGATTTCAAAAAAATCTTGGCAGGTTACTTCTACTGAGCTTTAATAAATGGCACACTGAAATGACAAACACCAGGCATCTTCCACTTCAGCAATGACATTAATTTTGGACAACAAAATTGTAAATGCCCAATTCCCTCCTTGGGAAGCTTCCCTTGACCCCCTCTGAAAATCCCACTGCACATCTATTTAAATATTTATGCACAGGAAAGACAAATGAAGTGAGGGACAGAACAAGGTGGAGACACAATCAAACATACTGCTTAGTAGTGTTTTACTTTAATCACTAATAATAATATTAATAATAATAAATAATTGCAAGTTTAATATCAAGTAATAACAGCAAAAACTGCAGCAATCTTACGGTGTGATCTTAACTGGCAGCTTTGCTATCGAGACAGGAAGGAGAATGTGAGACTATAATAAATTACATGTATCAAAGTCTGATGGTTTTCACCAGCTAATATTTCTGTGAAGAAATACTTAACCTCTTCAGTGCTGGTTCCCCATGGAGTTATTGTATTATTCCAGAGAAATCATTCCAGGGATGTAATTGTCAGCAAAGAAAATGTGTTTCTTCTAAGTGTACCTTCATGGGACAAAATAGATTGTCTCCAGGCACAAAGCAGTAAATAAGGCTACTACATAACAGTGGACATGCCCACTGTTAATAGGTAAATGGGTATAAATGTCTTGGAGGCAACAAGGTCTGCCCCTCAGGGACAGGCCTGTGAGCCCAAGGAACAAAACCCAAGAAATCATGGAGTTCCATCACGAAGATAATACACTCTGTCTCTCTGTTTACAAGTAAACTCTACCTGGGTGTCAAAGTTGATGAGATTAATTCTGTTTGGAGATCCTCTTGAATAAGTTGACATAGTATAATGCCAATTATGTTATGATTCTGCCCTAAATTCCACAAAGCCAGGACAGGACAGGACACACTTGAGTCCACAGCTTTGGAGTTTAACCACATAGCAGGGAGATGAATTGAGTGGTTGCCACATTTGTCTTTTTCATCCCTCTGCCAGAGACTGCCAGCCTTGCACCAATATATCTCTGATTAACTTATGTTGCTTCCAGTTTTTTGTTTTGTTTAGTCTGTCAGGCTGAAAAGAAAACCCCAAACCAAACCAAAAGTAACCTGAATTTGGGAGTGGTTACTTTAATATCCCAGGCTTCACATCTCCATCTCAGGGGCCTATTTGCAGTTCCATCCTATCTCCTGCAGAGCTGGACAACCTTCTGGAGAAGAAAAGGCTGGGCAGCTGCTACTATCCCTCATGTCATTGCTCGTGAATCCATACCTTCACTTAAATTTATTGTGTTTTCCCTGCTGGATCCTGCACTTTGTGGACCACTTCCTATACATACTTAAGGAAAAGAGGAAATGGCAAATTATTGTAAAAGCTGCTGACCTTCTACTTTCTAGTATAAAGAGAGATTTGTGCATGGTGAAACACAACTTACTGAGGTAACATTAGATGCACAACATATTCCCACAAAAATATGACTGTATCTCTTGATACAATAGCTAAATGCTTTTACAGATATCAGTAAAAAAGTATTGAGTAGAATTACCTTAAAAATTTAGATAACATATGCATCTTGAATCAGCCCATCTACAATCGTAAATGGGCACATATATATATGTGCATTTGTATACATTCACATTCTACAAAGGCATATCTTATACTTGTTTGTAAAGGATTTCCACAAGCTGACTGCAATTTTTATAAACTTTGTAGATGAAGTAACTTGTTAACTGAACCATAAATAAATTTTTTACTGAAAAAAAAAGTATAAAACCAGTCATTGAAGTAGAAAACCACCAAGAAAAAGCTGTCTGACAAAAGAAAATGTCCTTTCTTTCCTCCCTCCTTCCCTCCGTTCCTTCACACAGTTGAACAGATGGATATAAAATGCCTGCCAAATAAAAAAGAATTTAACAGGAATCCACCACTTCATGTTATCTGGGGAAATGGAATTGTTTTATTTAGCTAGCTACCTTAGATACTAAATCATCATATGAGTTATTTAGAGAACAAACCTGTGATATGCCCCCAGACCTTATTTTAATGGACAGAAGCATTTTACTGGGACAAAGATGATAATCTTAATTCAACCTTAAAGAGCACTGTAAATGGAACTATTGTCACATACGAAGTTAATGAGGAGTACTCTAGTTGATTTCAACCAAAGGAGGATCGAAGATCACATAAGTATAGAACCAAACACTTAAAACAAGCCAACCATCCTAAATATTAACAAGAAGATTTCCACTAAGTTACATATAACAAAAGGCTTTTGCCAGAACAGACTAGAAGCAGTGCTGTTAGTCCTGATGGCATGTGTGCCTCTGTGCATTTCAGTCATATCTGTAGTTTGTAATATCATGAAATCCGTGGTGAATTAAGTATGACTTTGACATTCCCATTGCATTATTACCTTTGGAAAAGTAAAAATAGCAGAAAATTTGCAGATGTCAATGCATTCTGTCTAGGCTTTATTTATTTAGAGTATTTGGCCTACAAAAAAACCACAACCACATGCCTTGGGCAAAGTCTCCCTTCAATGTGGTAATGATGTTTAGAGGATTTCTATATTAGTGTTCCTCCATGTATTTGTAGTGTGTCATATACTTAGTACAGTATCATAGAGTGTTTGGATTACTGCTGGATCAGAACAGATTTCATGCAGCAAACAGTTCCCAACCTTTCCACTATTTCATGTCCTCCCTTTAAAATCCACAACTATTTTTGAAAACTCACTCACCAGATGTGCCATTCTAATGAGAAATTGGAATACATGTCTTTTTTCATTCTTTTCACTTTTCTTCTCTTTACAAGCACCAAAAATTCATGTAAACAGTGGTTTCATTGTTGGAAAAGGACAATGAGGAAACAAAATAGACTTAAAAAGGTTATTTTTCTGTAAGTTGCAGTGCTTCTTGGTATTTACAGGCAGAAAGGAGGTGGCTGCATTCTGTCCCAGCCTGAATTCATAAACCTAACTTGATTGTCTTCTGAAGAATTTATGAATCATGGTTAATAATCAGCTTTAGGCCCTTCTGAGGGAAGAATCACATTTTGAAGCTACAAAGGTCCACTAAATAGCCCACGGGAAATGACCCTGCATCCCATTAAATATAAAAACTCACTACTGTAGGACTCTATGTCAGAGGTAAAACATTTCAGTTTCTGCTCCCTTCAAGTGTCAGAGAGCTCCCTCTGCCTAAATGCTTTATTAAGATTGAAGAAGCATACCAGATTTCTGCTTCTCAGGGAAAATTGTTTTCTTTTCTTGAAAAAAGTTTTTTTTTCCCTTTTACTTTGGGGGAAAAAACCCAAATCCTTTCTTTTCTCCATTCCCGTATATTCATTATTGTCCCCCTTTTTTAAAGCTTTTATCTTTCTTTTATCTATTTCATATGCCTGTGGCAAACACTATAGTTGTCTTCTTTCTATTCCAGGAATCAGCTACAGTGTATGCTTTATCTTAGACCAGTTTGCTATTTTCCTATTTAAATGGAAGATATGGATTGAAAGTCAGATGTGAAGGTCAGGGAAAAAGTTCTTAGCTTATTGTGATTTAAGTCTTTGTGGGCCACTTTTTACTTGATGGAAAGCATAATCACAAGCATATTACTGAGAAATAAAGTGAAATTCACATTTCATTTAATGATCTATTTAAGGTTCCCGGACATAACTGGTCCTCCATTTGTTTTGCTGTCTCTTCAGTTGCAATGGTGATATTGGCTGCACTTTCAACAGGAAAAAGTCATTTACAAGCACCTTTTTATGTTAGTCCAATCAGTTTTTTAGAGAACTGTTTAGGGAACATACATACAATGTATGTGAAAGTGAAAAAAGACAAATGGAACAGATAGACCTGCAGCTGTTGATTTCCACTGTGTGACTTAAGAAGTAATAACAACAAATTATGATAGTCTTACAGATACTAGAATGAATATCTTGTCTTTCTCTACTTATAAAAGGGAAAATTTTACCAAATTATTTTTCTGATGCAACCATTCTGACTTCAGTCAACTTCCCATAGCCTACAAGACCTTTGTTATACATTCTTGGCATACCTAATGGCTGTTCAGAAGGTCCTTAGACTTTATACATTTAGCACAATATGAATAGCACTCAAGAAGATATAATGATTACAAAACCCAGTAGTGGTAGCAAGCTACCACCAGAAACAGAACCCATAAATTATAATATCAATATTAAAAATTTACCTTCAGTCACTTGAGGTTTGACAAAGAATTCTCATCACAAGAAAAGAAACATGGAATAAAAAAAAAATTCAAACTTTGCAAAGTCTAGACAATAAAAGAATTGCATTCTAATTCCCTTATCTGAAAAATCAAAAAGAAGAAAACTCTCTGGAAAGTAATAAGGGTGTGAGAGTCTTTGGAAAACTGGACATCATCTTACAGTGTGTTAGCTACAAAAAATAACAAAACAATTTTCAACTGCCCACACAGAGATTTCATTTCTGAAAACAGAGGAAGTAATAAACAGCTATCCTTTTACAGCTGCAATGCAGCCTTACTTGGAATATTGCCTGCATTTCTGGGTATGAAATTGTAAGAAAATTGTTAAAAATTTCCAGGAACGTTGAAGAAAAAAAAAAGAAAAAAGGCCATCCTAACAAAAGTCATTAAGGAAATAACTTTAACAGAGAAGGAGAGAAAAAATACTGAGTAAAACTTCAGCTGAAAAAGAGCTAAGCACCACTTTCTGACCTGTCAAGAAACCATTTATGCAACAAAAAGGAAGTTCAGCAATCTTATGACGATAATGAATGTTTGTCTTCTGCCACAGAAGGTAGGGTCTCTCCTCTCTGGGGATGTACAGGTTTCTGAGAATCCTGTAAATCTTACAAAATATGCAAAAAGCAATGCTTATTACTACATCATTCCTCTCCCTCCATGAGCTTTATATGCTATTTTTTTGACACAAAAGTGAGCTTCAATTGTTTTTGAATGGCCTGTTGGTTTTGATCCAATAAATTGTCACCTATTTTTCCAGCCTACAGGAACAACTCATTATTTTAAAAAGATACAGATGCTAGAGGTTTGGTGAAGAAACCCAAACTCTGGGGTTTTTTTTTTGTTTTGTTTTTTTTTTTTGTTTTTTTTTTCCTATTCTGTTTGTGTCTCCTTTATTACCAACTTTTTGCATCAATGTTACAGAATAGATTGTCAGAGAGTGTCACACTCAAAATCTTGACAAAAGGAACATGCAAACCCAGGAATTTACTGTTAAAATAATTAAATAATAATATTTAAAATGCAGAAATACCAAAATAATAAAATATACTAAAATACTAAAATAAAATGAAAATCATGTCTAATGAAATAAATATTATTAGTCTTGTTGAAATGATAACATTTATACATGCAATTATATTACAGTCAAAATGATATATATACAAACTTTCAAGTATTTCCCCCTTTCCATGGCATTATGCCTACTCTCTGCTCCTCTGAGTCCCTAAGGCCATTGACTAAAGTTTTGGGGAAGGAAGGTGCTACAGCAAGTCATCTGCATCCCTACTCCTTTGCCCAGGAGCAGTGATGTTGATCATGTCTTCTTCCTGACATTAGGATCTGCTTAGAGCAACTTTATGTGTTTATCAACCTCTACATCTTGCTCTATCTTCGTTGTTCTGAAAGTCTAGGTTGCATCCAAATTTTGTATGTGTGTGTGTGTTTCACATACATTGGATACTTGTCCTTTGCTTTCTTTGTTATGACTAAACCAGGTTTTACTCAGCTCCCAATGTGACATTCCTGTGATGAGTAATAACTGGCCATAGGTCAGTCGCTTATTGCCCTGCAGTCTCCAGTGTCACCCTCTCCCTGTATTTTCAGGATGTCTGCTGTCATCCCATGTCTTTACTTCTCTATGCTGCATTTTACTCCATGACAACGGATTCCTCATCCCACATGAGTAACTATCTGTTATTATTGTGTATTAATTACAAAGTGTATAGTACAAAAGCAATTGTGCAAAGTTAAGTAAAAGCTAAAACAAATCAGGTAACAGTTACCTGATCATTAAAAGAGCTAAAACCATTGCGAGCTAAAACAGAGTCTCTGGGCAGGTTAAGAAAAGTCCAGGCAAAACCTGACAGATCCTGAGGTCTAAAAGAAGCCTACTAAAAGTTCTTAGCATTTTCATCTTGTATTTATCTATTTAGGTCACTAGCCCTGACCGTGGTTTTAGCTTGTATAAGGAGAAGTGATTTGCACTGCCCAGAAATTACTCCAGAGAGATTTTGTTTTCTCACAATACAAGGTCATGGTTGTTCTTAGACTTCTGTGCCATGTACAAAATGGTTGAATCCTACCTCATGGTTCATTATGCCCTTCCTGTACAGAGGACAACCTCACAAACATGTTGTGCACTCTGCAGGATGGGGCAGAAGTGCCATTAAAACTCTATGGAGACAGACAGTATGATTTCATGTGTAAAACTCTAAGTGCTTTCCTGGTGCCATATATATTTCATTATAAAACTATTAATAACATAGCTAATTATTGCACAACACATAGTTAGTACATAGCCTTAAAACAGAAATGGAAGTAAAGTGCATTTTATAACCAGTATTTAGCTTGTTTGATTGAAGCCAAGCTGTTCTTCAATTTCTCTGTCCACATAGTTCTATCTGGCCCAAGCAGGAATGCAGAAGTGTGCAGAACAGACTTGCCAGGACTCTGATAAAATATGTACTTGCTTGTTCGACTCCTGGACTGCTGATTCAATGTCTTTGGAAACTTCTTCTGACAGCAAGCATCTTACCAAACATATTTAAATGTATCTTGTGTATACAGATGGGTCCAGTGTATCCAACAACAACAGAAAAATAAAGCCATCTACTGAGAATTGGTCACATAACTTGAACATGAATACTTAGTCGTTATTCAGTCTTTACATCTGCAGATATCAGAGTGCTTTTGCAAAATATTATCCACTTTTTTCACTGTGGAAACCAAATCACAAAATGATAAACAAGTTGTGCAGTATCAAGGCACTTAGAGATCTGGTAAAGTTTTTGGGACTAGGTTTTACTCTCTGCTGTAAGAACCCAGTAACACAAAAACTGTCACAAGAGTTTCTGATACAGATAAATAAAACAATGATCTTTTATTTCATCCAGGAAAATACCTTAAACTGTTGGCCATGCTGCCTTTGGTAAATGGCACTCCTTCAGATTTCTTCTTCCCATCCTTTTAAGTACAACAAGCATAGAAGCTTTAGGAAGAAAATTGGAAAAGAAAACTCATAACTAGTAAAACCATAAAATATCATTTTAAGCATGTCCATAGTTAAAGCATTTTTAAGAAAGACTCATGAGTCTTCTTCTATGTGAGAATAAATTTTGCAAGCACTTCTATATATAAGATCATAATATTTTATGATTTATTCCCAAACACATTGAAGTGAACAGAAAGACCCTCAAGTTTCCTACAAGTGAAGAAAAGGTGAAAGAAAAGGGAGGCCAGGGACCAGGTTAGGGAAGCCAAAGCCCTGGTAGAATTAAATTTAGCCAGGCAAGTTAAGGACAACAAGAAAAGTTTCTATAGGTATATTAGTGATAAAAGGAAGACGAGGGAAAATGTGGACCTCCTCCAGAATGAAACAGGCGACCTGGCTACCTGGGATATAAAGAAGGCTGAGGTACTCAACTGCTTCTTTGCCTCAAGTCTTCACTGACAAGTGTTTGAGGCACACTGCCCAGGTCACAGAAAGCAAGGCCAGAGCCTGGGAGAATGAAGTACTGCCCACTGTAGCAGAAGATCAGGTTCAAGAATATCTAAGGAGCCTGAAGGTACACAAATCCATGGGACCTGATGAGATTCATCTGCAGGTCCTAAGGGAACTGGCAGATGAAGTGGCCAAGCCAGTCTCCATCATTTTGGAGAAATCCTGGCAGTCTGGTGAAGTTCCTGCTGACTGGAAAGGAGGAACCATAATCCCCATTTTCAAGAAGAGGAAAAAGGAAGACCCAGGGAACTACAGGCCGGTCATTCTCACCTCCGTGCCTGGCAAGATCATGGAGCAGATCCTCCTGGAGACTATGCTCAGGCACATGGAAAATAAGGAGGTGGCTGGAGACAGCCAACATGGCTTCACCAAGGGCAAATTGTGCCTGACAAATTTGGTGGCCTTCTATGATGGAGTTACAGCGCTGGTTGACAAGGGAAGAGACATCATCTACCTGGACTTGTGCAACGCATTCGACACTGTTCTTCACAACATCCTGGTCTCTAAATTGGAGAGACATGGATTTGATGGATGGACCACTCGGTGGATAAGAAACTGGCTGGATGGTCGCACTCAAAGAGTTTTAGTCAACGGCTCAAAGTCTGGGTGGAGAATGGTGATGAGTGGTGTTCCTCAGGGGTCTGTACTGGGACCGGCACTTTTCAACATCTTCGTCGGAGACATGGACAGTGGGATGGAGTGCACCCTCAGTGAGTTTGTTGATGACACCAAGCTTTGTGGTGTGGTCGACACGCTGGAGGGAAGGCATGCCATCCAGAGGGACCTTGACAGTCTTGAGAGGTGGACATGTGCAAGCCTCATAAGGTTCAACAAAGCCAAGTGCAAGGTCCCGCATGTGGGTCGGCGCAATCCCAAGCACTGCTATAGGCTGAGCGGGGAATGGATTGAGAGCAGCCCTGAGAAAAAGGACTTGGGGGTATTGGTGGATGAAAGGCTCAACATGGGCCGGCAGTGTGCGCTTGCAGCCCAGAAAGCCAACTGTGTCCTGGGCTGTATCAAAAGAAGTGTGAGCAGCGGGTCAAGGGAGGTGATTCTGCCCCTCTACTCGGCTCTTGTGAGACCTCACCTGGAGTACTGTGTCCAGCTATGGGGGCCTCACTACAAGAAAGACATTGAGCTGTTGGAGCGAGTCCAGAGGAGGGCCACAAAGTTGATCAGAAGGCTGGAGCACCTCTCCTATGAAGACAGGCTGAGAGAGTTGGGATTGTTCAGCCTGGGGAAGAAGAAACTCCAGGGAGATCTAATTGTGCCCTTCCAGTACCTGAAGGGGCCTACAGGATAGATGGAAAGCAACTGTTTATCAAGGACTGTACTGACAGGACAAGGGGTAATGGGTTTAAACTGAAGGAGGGTAGATTTAGATTGGATGTTAGAAAGAAATTCTTCACTGTGAGAGTGGTGAGGCAGTGGAACAGGTTGCCCAGAGAGGTTGTGGAGGCTCCATCCCTGGAAGTGTTTAAGACCAGGTTGGATGGGGCTTTGAGCAGCCTGGTCTAGTGGAGGGTGTCCCTGCAGGGGGGTTGGAACTAGATGATCTTTGAGGTCCTTTCCAGTCCAAACCATTCTATGATTCTATGATTTTCCTTTGACCTATGAAAGCAGCTATGTAGCAGGCATATAGGTTGCTTACTTAGACAAAAAGCTTGAACGCAACTCTAAGAATAAAATAAAGGTATTGTGAAGAAAAAAAATATTTTGACATAAAAGGTTATTTATCAATCTCACCTGGGATTAGCCAAGAATTTCTTTGACATGTGAATCAAGTGAAAGAAGAATGAAAAGTAATTAAAATATGATATATTACATAGAAAGACAGAAGTTTAGAAGCACATCTGCAGCCTACCTATGTGAAAGACATTGAGAAAACTGACACAAAAAATGCCTGGAAATGTGAATCCTGCAAGTAACCACGTTACTACTGCAAAAACATAATTTACATTCAACATCTGGATCTTGTGAACTACCTTCAAAATAAAAAAGAATAATAATAATATGAAGTGGTGGAATCTAGTTTGGAGGTGCAATTCCTCCAAATTTTGCTTAACTTCTTGTAGGTGTTCCAAGAGAATACTCTTCACTGCAATCCTAGCAATGTCAGTGCAATTAATTATGCAAATAAAACTCTTCCTACAGGAGTGCATCCTGTTGAAAAATCAGCGTATTTTTAAACTAATTGAGTGATTTCATATAAAGAATGAAATGCTTTCTAGGCCACTTCTTATGTCTAAACTAAAAGGCTAAATTTTTGGAGGTCTCTTGACCTCCTGGCTCCATCAAAGCTCTCAGAGGTCTTATCTACCCAAGTCACCATTGCAAATACAGATAGGGAAAACAAAGATTTTACAGAGGACCCAGACTGTCCACAAGGTAGGCAGAGATATCCAGAAAAGCATTTTTGGTGGAGGGCCACTTGAGTTACATATATCCATATATAAAAGTGAAAGAGAGAGAAAGATCTAAACTGAAGTATATAAATGTTCAAATACAGTATGCAGAATGCACACCCCTGCATCCTGCAGAAATCATGCAAAAATGACTTGTTCTGTGGGAAAGTATCCATGTCCTATGAAGAAAGAGAGGTTTCACAATTCAGGAGATCCATAAAATTAATTTGCTTTTTATGGAGCAATATTGCAGTGTCATAGGTTCCAAATATATTTTTGAGCCAGAGGAAGGGCACACCTGTTGTATTTACACTGCTATTGAATGTTCTCATTCTGACATAGAAATAGTGGTCTAATTATGACTGCACCAGCTGTGGGTCTGTGGTGGGTTGACCCTGGCTGGATGTCAGGTACCCACCCATGCCGCTCTATCACTGCCTTCTTCAACTGTACAGGGGAGAGAAGAAATAACAAAAGGCTCATGGGTTGAGATAAGGACAGTGAGAGATCACTCACCAATTATCGTCATGGGCAAAACAAACTTGACTGAGGAAAAAAGTAATCTATTGCCAGTCAAATGACAGTAGGGTAATAAGAAAATAAAGTAAAATCTTAAAAACACCTTTGCCCCACCCCTCCTTTATCCCCAGGCATAACTTCACTCCTGAAATCTCTACCTCATCCCTCCCCAGCAGCACAGGGGTACGGGGAATGGGGGTTGTGGTCGGTTCATTGCACGTTGTCTCTGCTGCTTCTTCCTCCTCAGGGGAAGGACTCTGCACACACTTCACCTGCCCCAGTGTGGGGTCCCTCCCATGGGAGACAGTCCTCCATGAACTTCCCCAATGCAGGTCTTTCCCATAGGCTGCAGTTCTTCACAAACTGCTCCAGTGTGGGTCCCTTTAACGAGATGCAGACCTTCAGGAGCAGACTGCTCCAGCGTGGGTCTCCCACAGGGTCACAAGTCCTGCCAGCAAACCTGCTCTGGTGTGGGCTCTCGCTGCTTGGGTCCACAGGTCTTGCCAGGACCCTGCTCCAGCGCAGGGTTCCCACAGGACCACAGCCTCCTTCAGGTGCCCCCAACTGCTCTGGTGTGGGGTCCTCCATGGGCTGCAGGTGGAATCTCTACACCCCCTCATCCTTCCTCCATGGGGTGCAGGGGGACAGCCTGCTTCACCATGGTCTTCCCCACAAGCTGCTGCAGGGGAATCTCTGCTCTGGCACCACCTTGGTGTCTGCATAGTTCTTCCTCTCACATCTTCTCAGTCCCCTCTCTGGCTGCAACTGCTCTTCGTGTTTTTTTTTGGTTTTTGGTTTTGTTTTTTTGTTTTATTTTCTTTTTTTCCTTCTTAACTGTGTTATCCCAGAGGCGCTACTACTATTGCTGATGGGCTTGGCCTCGGCCAGCAGTTGGATCATCTTGCAGCCGGCTGATATTGGCTCTACCAGACACAGGGGAAGCTTCTGGCAGCTTCTCACAGAAGCCACCCCTGTAGCCCCTCTGCCACCAAAACCTTGACACAAAAACATGATAGAGTCACAAAATTTTTTGCTCAGTAACACTTGTAGTATTTCTAAGTGAGCATGATGACATTTATTGTACAATGATAGCATTATAATTATACAAACAAATAGTTGATAAATAAATATAAAATTTGATTTACATTGTTTACATTTTTTCTATAGCATGAAATGCTTCATGCTATAGAAAAACTTCAAAACTTCAGTTGAGGAGTGGTTTGGAAAAACTATGGAAGCCATGTTATAATTGACAGACACAGGACTGTCACTGTTGGGTTTAGCAGGGCATGCCTGCATACTTCAGAAGGAAATGGCCATTGATATTATTTCATGCAAATTTACCAATATTTACCAAGAAAAGGAAGACGGACATAAAAAGACTATTATTTACTATTATTAGCATAATATTACTAAGAACAACATGTAGTGGGACTGATCATAGTCTTTTTATTAGCACGCATTTCAGAGATATCCTAAATTATCTTTTAGTTGGTTTCCTTATTAATTCAGCTAGAGAAGACACATCGTTACAAGATTAAAACTGCATTATTATTGCTGGGTGATATGAAGCTTACTGAAAACAATAGTTGTTGTGACAACAATCACTGCAAAAGAAAATTAAATATGTCTAAAAGTACTACTGATAAGGCTGTAGTCAGGATTCTCTTTTTAATCTACATTATAACAAGTAAGTGTTTTTTTCTTTCATGTCACTAAATCATATAAATATTAGACTAAATTGCACCAACATTAGTGCATTGCTGCAGCACTTCACTTACATGAAAGTAGGAAATATTTACTAATTTTCCAAATATGGTATATCAGATGACTCTTGGAAATACTTATCCACATGATTCATGAAAAAGAACATTGTTTCCAGCAGGTAAGAACAATATGGACAAAGAAATATTTTGCAATGCAAATAAAAAGGTTGAAAAAACCAAACACTTCCATCAGACTGACTGTAAATCATATAACTGCAGAGTATGATATGCATTAAGCATAATTATATACAAATGCATACTTTGAAAATGAACATCAAAAGTGTGTTTATATTGCAGTGAAATTAAGCACATGTCCCAGTTAATATTAATAACTTCCTTGTTATACGAGTGTTTTTTCATTTTATGAGCATTTTATTGTGTAGTCTTTCCCACTGAGTTGGATTCTCTGTTACAGTTCTTAGACCAAAGCCACATGAGTAGACCAGTGCTGGGGGCAAAGAAGCCTTCCTGGTCTGTCTGCCACTGACTCTTCCAAATGGGGTGTTACAGCATCATACACGTGGTCTTACACAAGGTCCTCTTACATGCACTGTGCTAGCTGGTGGACACCTTTACAATTTGAGAAGTACCTGCATCAGAAAATGGAATAAAATAAATCAGTGGGACACTAAAATAGAAGTTGAAAGTACTGAGGAAAATGATGGAGGAAAAGTGCTCTATGATACAGAAAGCTTGGAGTTAAGTATTAACAAGCCATTCACTAAGTAATTTTGTGTGCTTATTAATTGAAATTCCAGATATAACTAGGAAAAATAAACCCGTGGGACTACACTACCTAACTAAGTGGGCAAAAGTGACTGCCACTGGCTGAGGGGAGATCAGAGATGCATCAAATCCAAGAAACACAGTAGGAACGTGAAAAGTCAGCTAATTCACACTAGACTGGCAAAAAACCCACACAGGGATGCTGAGGCTGTGTTTTTAGAAACAGTGATTCCTGGACAACTAATGATTCCTGGGCTGACCCATACAAGAAATCCTAGAGGAGAAATAATTCTCTTTGTCTTGAGTCAGTCCATAGGAAAGTGTAATAATGCTGTTATGAACAGCCACTCTGCCATAGTAGGTACTGTGTCTCAACAGTTTTGTGTGAATAACAAGAGCTGTAAAATCCTCTACTGCCATGCAATATCTAAAAAAGGGAAAATATGAAATTGAGAAAGCTACTTAAAAATAAATTAGAAGGAGGAGCTAAAAAAGTAAAATCTTTACTGGAAGTTTGGGAATAATTTTGAAGTCCCATGATGGAGGTGCAATGCAAGTACATACATTTTCAAAGAAGATTTTAGAAAGAACAAAAGAAAGTCAGCATGGGCAAACAGCAGAGTAAAGAAGTCTATTAAAAATAAAAAGCCATCCTTCAAAAATTGGAAGTTCAATCTGAATGAAGAACTTTGGTAGCTTAAATGTAAAAACACAGTAAGGCCAGACCAAAAAAAAAAAAAAAAAAAAAAAGAGAAAAAAAAGCTAAAATCTTATCAGGAGCAGGAAGTCTGTCAGACAGTCTAAAGGCCCAATAAACAGTCAAGGCATAAAATGAGTGCTTGGATGAGATGACAATATAGATGACAACATAGCAGACAAACTAAATTACCATTTTGAATCTCTCTGCATCAGGTAGGTGTTTGAAGATTTTTTTTTTTAAGCCAGAACTGTTTTTCACAGAGAACACAAAAGAGAATACAAATATCAGATTTAAATGTCTAGAGTACAGCTTATAGGACAACTTGACAAAATGAATAATTTTAGATCACCAAAGCCAAATGCATGCTTCCAAGAGCTCTGCTGAAATTCGATGAAGAAATGGCTGAACTACAAACTGACGTATATATCTTTGCTCTTAAAATTGCCTTGCTACCAGAGGACCAGAAGGAGACTTCCTCTGGAGATCTAGGGCACCATAGATCAATAAGCGTATACTCTGAATGAAACTAATAGAAAATATGACAAAGTCTGGAGCCTCTACAGAGACCAAGTAGCTATGGTATAAGAGGAAAGAGTCCAGCCTGGATAAATAACTAGCTATAAATTAGGAGGCAGTGGGAAAAATGGTTATTTTTCACAAAGAGCAGTGACCAGTGGACTTCTGAATAAACAGTCATGAAGAGGAGATGAATAACTATATGACGAAGTTTGCTGATCATGCTGATTTATTCTGGATCTTAAAAAGAAGAGTTGGCTGCAGAGAGTTGCAGAAAGACTACACAGCACTGAGGGACTGGGTGATAAATTGGAAGATGAAATTTAATGCAAAGAAACATGAACTGATGCACATATGGAAAAACAAACATAATTTTATGATGGGTTCTATAATGATGGGTTGTAAGATGACCATTACCACTCAGGAATGAGATCATCGATTATAATAGATAGTTTCACAAAATGATCACTTCAGTGTTCAGTAAAAGAAAAAAAATGAATATTAGGAATTTATGTCTGACCCTCCCATTCTGAAGGAGATAGGACAGGAAGTTAGGAAAATGTACAAAAAACCCAGCAAGAAATAATGGCTGATTAAAACCTATTCAAAAGTGTGGAACAGTTTCCAAGTTAGGAAATGCTAAATAAACTAGGATGGCTCGAGCTAGACAGCAGGAAGACAGGTATGATGGTGTCTCTAAGTTCAAAACGGTGCAATGTAGGGATCACTTCCCCTTCGGTCCTAGTACTGTATGCAATCAAACAAAACCAGCAGATGATGTGTTCAAATCAAGAAAAAAAAAGCTGATTTCCACACAGTACGTAAATCAGCTGTGGTAATACCCAATGTGAAAGGCAGTGGGACTCAATTGTTTGCTTGGATTCAAAAAGCATTGGAGGAAGATATGGAAGAAAATGTCACTGGAGTCTGTAAGGAATGGAGATACCACCTCTACCTCCAAAAGTTTCCTAAGTATTTAACTGTTGGGTGGGGGGGTGAATGTTCAGGGAAATTTCACAATATACTTGTCATCTTCCTCCACTTTTTTGTGGGGGAAGAAAAAATCTGCTTTTGCCTACTGTCAGAGACAGGATAAGGGACAAGATAGGCTTTTGGTCTGATCTAGCACAACTGTTCACATGTTCTTAGCGATAAAACTCACTGTTCTTCATTATGAAAAATAAAAAAAAAATATTTTTTTTCCTGTTAAACTTTCCACATAATAGTCAAGAGTGAATGCTAAACTTCTTTGCAAGTGAGCTTGAAAACCCTTCTCTTGATCATCGTATACTGAATGCAAAAGAATTCTGTAGTTTCTGTCTTGACTACACAGCACTGTTATATATTAAGAGTACTATAAGACCTTAAAGGTGTGTTCATTGTTGTGGAAATCTTTAAAACTTCAGAAGGGTTTCTAATGGGGTTCTAAAGGGTTTATCTTTTTATGTATTTGGAGATCTGATTTGATGAACAGTCAGTATATGAAAAAAAAAAAAAGTTAAAAGAAACAAGCCAGCTACCTTTGCAGAAGCTTTATATTTAACTTTACAGAAAAGAGAAAAAGGGATTTTTTTTATGTATTAACTCACTCATTCAGCTACATGAGGGTTAAGCAAGGTCAGACTTCTATAGTACAGGTGACAACTAGAAGTGATCAAGTTACTACATCATAATTAGTTACCATTTATCTGTTGAACCTTAACAACTGACTGTATGTGTGCTCCTGATCTGGAACAATTGTAATGCCAAATGCTTTCATTTAGCTCTGCCCATGTAGGTTGCCGTTGTGTGACATTACCTACATACGGGTCAGGGAATAGCTTTATTTTTATAGAAAGTTTCAGAAAAGAGGAAATTTTTGCAATCAAAAACAGCACGTTTCTGACATAATTCCTCATTTTAGTAACTCATGCTTCCTTTCATCTTTTGTGCTTGGTCAGATGACATTTCCCTGATGTAATATGGTAGCTCCCTTATTTTTAAGGAGATGCAGTGCACCAGAAGATAAAAATTCAACTCAGTGGTCCTACTGTAACAAGGAAAATATTTCAAGGCAATAGAATTATTACTTACATGGAGCTCCTTGTATACATAAATCAGCATTTTCAATTTTTTGAACAAATTTTCTGCAGTTTTCCAAATTGCAGAAAAAGATCTGCTTTTGAATGACATCATTAAGGATGATTATTTATGTGAAAGAAAGGACTGTAATAAGGACAGAATCTGTGATAGTGGAGGATTTTAATTACATAGTTATTGATTGGAAAACAGTGAAAAAAACCCAAAGAAGATAGTGTGAAGTTATAGTGCCAGACTGGATACTACTGAACTTGTTGAACTGTCTGTGTGGGAAGAAGTCACTTTGCCCTAATTTCAGGGAATGAAATTGCACACCAAATTTTACACAAAATTTGTAAAATATGTAAAAGAAAATTGTATAGCATGGGAAATCTTGGTAATTGTTAAGGTTGGGTGGGTAGTATTCTCCCTAGCTGCCTGTCAACAGGCTGATGTTTTCTGGAAAAATTCTTGACTTCCAGATAACACCTTTAACATCTTCCCCAAATATGCCCAGTAAACCTAATGGCTTTCAAGTAATACTCTGGGGCACTTGCAACGTTGACAACAATAAAGTCCAGAAGTTTTGCTTTGCCACCTGATGAGAAAGGAACTTGGAAAACTGCACTAGAAGGAAATGATGTAAGCCTCTTGGTTGACCCATAGTCTCCATTCTGCACCAAGTCTCTTCTCAGCCACAGAAAACATTACTGTCTATAGAAAACAAAAACATTTAAGGTACTGGAAAGAAATATAAAATAGGAATATGCAAAGGAAAAGTTAAGGGTTTCCAGATGTTATCTGGAAGTCAAGATTACAGTAAATAGCATATTAGCATGAATGGTTGGTTACTCAAGCCATCCTTACTACCAGCCACTGTCAATCACTGTACCCCAGTTTAGATTTGAGAGCAGGAGGTGCCTTTGATTCTGTCATTAGGAATGCGAAGGCAAGAAGAATGGGGTATAATCTCCCGCAGAGAACGGGGAAAAGAAACAACTGCAAGTTGTAGGATAGGAATACTACCATGGGTTGCTGGAGTGTTTTAGACTTGGCATGATTTCTTCCTAATGTTGCTTTGTATTTTATAGATTGTGTGCACCCAACACAGCTTGAAAATGGCAATTGTCTCACCACTGGGAATATATATCTCTAGACTTAGTTTCTCATAACCTGTATTGAAATAAACCAGCATGTTTCAGAATTTTCTGGATTGGCACTTTCTTTTCACTGTTAGAAAGTTTGACGTTGTGTGACATTTCTGAAGAGATTTTGTTTGGGTGTTCTCCAATGCAGAGATGAGCGCTACTGATGAGCACTGGGAAATAATTTGAGAAATGGCTGCAGAGCCTGCAACTTAAATTCATCTCAGCTAAATCTAAACAAGGAGGAGGGTTACAGAGGTCAAATGTAGTTATGTAGTATGTAAAGAGTAGAATGAGCAAATAATTGAAAGGCTTTTGAAAAATATATAAACAGTCTGGTAGAAAGACAGACTGAGGAGGGTTTATACAAATAAGCAGAAGAAAGTTAAAAGGATAATTAGAGAAGCAAAGAAATAATATTGAATGTCAAGTTGTATGGAATATTTCAATTAAGGTCTCTTCAACTATATCTGTAATAGAGACATAGGTTCAAAGGTTAAATTGTCCCATTAAAAACAATGATGGGGGATTGAAGACAGGGCACAAGGAAATGGCAATTTGTTAAATATTATTTAGCTTCTGTTATTACAGCTGAAGAAGAAGATGGAAAACTGCTTGGGAGAAGAATGGTGTATCTTAAAAAGATAGGTCAGCTCCTAATAAGGTGCAGGTAAAATTGGAAGTAAATGAGTCATTGGCTGCAAATGTACATTTCCCCAGTGCCACAGAGGGAGGTGTAGGAGCTATAGGAAATATCCTCTAATTGGTTATAAATTAGGGAGGTTCTAGCTTATTATCAACATTTTTAGTATACAACCTTTATGCTAGGTCTCACAGAGCACTGGGGTAGCAGTTCATCACTGGCTTTTATAAAGTGAAGTAATAGAAATTACCCAGGTTAGTGGCAGATTAATACACCACGACATACTACCCAAATCCAAGGGATGGAATGTGCAACAGAAAAGCAGAACCAGTCCAAAGATGTATTGAAGAACTGTATGGAAATAAATGTTGGGAAAACCTAGGAAGATTCTTACAAAATATACAGAAGTATATTTCCTCAGATCAGATACCAGCACTGCAATGAAATATTAAAGCTTTAAGCTGGAACAGTATCACAGCATATAAATGAATGCACTAACCAGCTCAATTTATAAACTGTGAGTAAAATTCAAGTTGAGTATCATATTCAAAAGAACTGGAAATGTTCATATGGCATAAGTTTTAAAATAACACTGCAGAACAAAAGCAGCATACACAGTATAATGAGATGAATTAGAATATTTTTACAACAGAGACAAATAAGAATAATATACAATGCACAGTGACTATAAAGACTTAAATACAGGATGAGGTTTCTGTGATTAAATACTTCTTGAATACAGAAGTTCAGGACATTTTATTTCCAAAATTCCCTGTCCACTATTCCCCTAAAGATGGGTGGACATTCAAAAGTATCTCCTATTAAAACAGTGGGAATGGAGAGTTTCTGGGAGTTTTGAATATTTGGCAATTTGAGTGCATCAACTTTCTTAACACCATTTTTTACAGTGAAGAGTCAGACCTGTGCTGCTTTCTGCAGCCTTGACTTGGCATTTTCACTTTTTATTGCTGACAGGCAAGATTGGCTTGATTAGTGTCTTCTCCATGACAGCTATTATCAGCTAAACCAGTTTTCTTTGGTGCATCCCATCTCCTCTTTATATCTTTGCACCAGCAGAAGCTATGAGCTAAACCACAGGAGGGAGGAACCTTTAGGATGCAAAATAGAAAGTGAATGGCTGGAAAGCTGTCCAGAAACTAATGTTCCTCTTAATTACAGGGGTCTAGACAGCTAAAATGACAGATACAGCTGTGAATTGGAGAAATAGTAACAGCCTTTGCCATAGACACTATGGAAAAACTTTCCTTTAGCCAGTTTAGGGCATTTAGGGTCGTCTCTGAAAATAGGAAGCTTTTTCATCATTTGATTTTTCTCTCTGTAAAAGATCAAAAATTGGGGGAGAACCACATTAAGAATCTCAAGCTTCGTTCTTGACTAAAACTCCTCACATCTCAGATGCAATACCAATAGATTTATTTCAACTTCACTTCTCACAGCCTATATATTGCTTATATATTCCCTACCAGCTCTACAGCAAAATATACCCGCTTCATCATGAGACTTTATTATTGTAATTTCCTCTTTAAAAAGCTCTCATCAGGTTTGTCACATCACCTCTGAATATAAGAATATAAGAACTCAACTGCTATGCTATTCTGATGAAGTGGAAGTGTATTACGCTATTCCTCTCTTTTGTAGAGTAACTGCTTCTTAAACAGCTGATTTACTATAAAATGCCACTATTTTTTAAAGCTCTTACTAATGTGGGCCCTGGCTCTGTTCTTGAGTCTCATTTTGACAGGTATCTCTGCTGTGTGTATCTCCTATTATTTAAATACCATACCGTCACCTCTTTGGAAGATAAATGTCTTTTGCATTGTTTGCTTCAAATTTAAGGTGGTTCTAAATTATGTCACAATGTATATTTTCATGTCTTTATGTTGTTTAAAATTACAAATGTCCCAGTGGAATGAGAGGAAAGATATCAGTAAATTGTTATTATTACCATGGTAGCAATCATGTTTGTTATTTCAGTACTTTGGATGCAAAGGAAAACATAATCACCAATAACCTGTTATATTTATTACACCTATGCAAAAAAGTTTCTGTATTTCAACAAAATCTCAATATGAACAATATACATTAAAAGGTAAGACCTGAGGCTTAAATCAGATTAAAGCATAAATCTGCTTTTAGCATAAAAGGAGAGGGAAAAAAGCCCTTGAATTATTTTCCTTTTTCTTGCTACATATCTCAAGCCATTACTGCCAACCCATCAAATGAAAACTGCATCTTCTAGAAGCTAAAATTGCGAACACTACAAGTCATGTTGCAGTTGACATGAAAACAACCATTGCTGGCATATCTTGTATTTCTACAGCTGACTATTCTCTCCCTGACATTTTTAGTAAAGTTGAGCAATATCCAGATTCCAGCCTTGATACCAGTCGGCACAGCAACATTCATCTTAAGATGACATCTGTTGAGAATTTTTCAATAACTTAATGGTTATAAAGCATGTGAGGAGGGGGATAATAGAGGGATTATGACATAAAAATGCTAAAGCCCTTGTGGGGGAACCGCTGCACATAAAGTTTTGATTTGGTAATTCAAACTAATGCAGTTTGTAGTCCTCTAGAGAGAGGGCAATAATGGTGCACAATATGCTCTTAAACACTGATGCATAACACATTGTGCTAGAGCCAAAAGGCACTGTACAATATCATTATGGTGCAGAGAGAAGTAGCAACTTTGGGAGTTGCTTTCACAAAGATCTGAATGCACAGGTAACAAACAATGCTATTCCTCTACTTTCTATGCTCCTTAATCTATTCATTTGGGTATCCTAGGAAAACATGGTATTTATTGTTAATATGGTAAAATGATAAAGCTAAGAGTACAAA
Source organism: Aramus guarauna (assembly GCA_013400195.1). Classification (NCBI taxonomy): domain Eukaryota; kingdom Metazoa; phylum Chordata; class Aves; order Gruiformes; family Aramidae; genus Aramus; species Aramus guarauna. Next base: position 995,678 of record VXBL01000332.1, on the reverse strand, counting down.
GATCAGTGTCATGCAGTATATATAGGCTTCTTTTTTTTTTTTTTTTTTTTTTTTTTTTTTTTTTTTTTTTTTTTTTTGTTACAGAAGACAGATTGAGCAAGATTAAAATTTAGGATTGTTTGTCTTTGAAATCTAGTAAAATAAGGAATGCAAGGATTTGGACAAAGCTAGAAAACAGACAAAATTAAAGATGCCTCTACTTAAAAGGGACCCAAATTTAGTATTAGTAATATTTTATTGAGGATAAAAAGCATATAAAGAGAAATTCTCACAATGGAATGTAGAATTATTATATAATTTATAAAAATCTTGTACAATGTACAAAGGATACACTTTTTTTTCTTTTGCTTATTTTATTATTGTTGAATTGGTTTATTTAATTTGCATTGCATGTGCTGCTGGATTTAATGTGGAACATAATATTTAAATGAGAACACAATTTTTTTGATTACTTGTCCAGGACTTCTAGCAGTGTAAATTTAAGGTGACAAAACTAATCTGTTTGAATGATAAATTGTCTGTACTATGACAAAGCAAAATAAATAAATAAAAACTCTACCGTAGTAACTGATTTTTGAGAAAATGCATGTATAGATGACTTTTTGGTTCATAAGGACCCTTTTTCTAATCTGAGTCAAAAGCTTAAGAAAAAGGTCCATCATTTAAAATAGTTTTTCTCCTAAGAAATCTTTTAAGATAAATAAGAACTTTTGTGACTTTGCATAAATGGTGATTCATCTCATCTCATCTCATCTCATCTCCCTTTTGTCGCCCAAAAATCAGGTTTGTAGTGCAAACTGGTCGATTTGTCTCCCCATACTTAATGGCATCAACATATATAAAAATGACAACAAATTGCATCCCAGTGCACTTATCCAGTTAGGTGGGACCAACCAGCCTCTCAGGGTCCTATCTCCTTCGACTGTCTCAGTAGCTCAGAGAACTAGTTTAGTTAATTCTGACCAACAAGGATGGGAAGAGATTCTGTCTTAATGACCCAGTAGGGAAGCTATGGAAAAAAATGGAGAAAGAGATTCACACTCCCACATGCGGGTGTCTAGTGTCAATTTAGACAGTGAAGGTGAATTTCTTGGCTTTTTGCTGCTGCTCCAGACAGCTGTGGCTTTCCTGTAGGTCCTAGGTCATAGCTGCCATCCCCTATGCTGATGTGCCAGGCAACTGGCAACTGTAACATGAGTTAGATGCTGCGGCTGCTCCCTCTTTCGCTCATCACGGGTCTGTGGGTCCTCTGCAGTAAGGGGCAAGCCAGTCTGTCCTCAGCAAGGGATCAGGCTCTGAGGCCCTGCCTGATTTTGAGTGCAGTGTCTAGTCTGACAGCGTTAGAAGGAAGTCTATGGGTCTGCTCCAGGTAGAGACTTGCACTTCACTGTGGTCTTCCAGATCTCTGCTGCTTGAGAACGTCCTCCAGTGTGCTCCTGAGCCTTACGGGTCTATGAAAGACTGCATCATTCGTCGCTGATGTGAGGAATGTGAGGAAGTGCAAGAGACTCGTGCTTTGTGTACAGCGCTTGTGTCAACAGAAAGCTTTGCAAAGGGGCTCACATCTTCTCAGAGAGTTATTTATGTGCCGTGTGATTGAACTTAATTTAAATTAATGTCTTTCTGGTACCCCAGAGCATACAGCAGCCAGCGTCTCCTCTTTTGTCATTTGGCTGCACTCTGACATTTTTTTCTCACACATCGCTGGTGACAGTAACAAGTCTTTAGGCTCCTTTCCTTTCCAGCTCCTCCCATCTTTTCCATTAGGAGCCCGATCCATCAGTTTGTTAAGTAAATGGAAGATTTTTCCATTTAAAGTCAAGGTCTTAAATCAAGCTGTTTGGTGGGAACTTTCTTTTTCAGCTGAGGTGTTTTTAAGTCTAATCATGCCTCTGGGAAGAAGAAACTAGTAGACAGTGGATCCCCAGAAATGGAGGTGTTGCTTGGTACGGTATTAGCCAACAATAAAGCAAACAGGACTTTAGGCTCCCCAAATCAGTGTTCTAAGGCAGCTGCGTGATGGCTGATCTGGAATTAATTCAGTTTGGCTTCAAATGTGCCGATTTGAATGTGTCCCACAGAGCTTTTTTCCTGGCAGGATCTATGTTGGATGAGGTACTGCCCATTGTAAACAATGTGCTCTGTGATCGTGTGCTTACTTCTCACCTAGAGCAGAACAGTACTAGCACATTTGTCTGGTGAAGCATAGATCTTCATGAATGTGAAGCTATGATGTTAGAGACATTTTTCAAAGACACAGCTCCCCCTCTGCTGTCTTGAAACACCTGGAAAGGTGTAGGAACATATGACGTTGCAAACCTGTGAATGGTGGACAACATTTGCTCACTCACGCCTGGTCCACAAATGGCAAAGGCAAGGTTTCAACCCCACTGTTCCCTCTTGTTCATGAGGTCAGAATGCCAGGCAACAAGAACTGCACTCCTCTTCTAGGCCATAGCCCATTTACAGCGTGCAATCCCCAAACTAGGGATTAGAGTTGGGAAATTGTACATGCTACCCCAATCACACAGTAAGATAAGTGATTTAGCCCCAAAAGAACAGCTTGCCTTTATCCATTTTTCCCAGACCGCAGTTTACAGGACATCTATCTGATGTGATGTATGAGACACATATTGTCTTTGAAAATAAAATATTGTGATACAAACTATGTTTGGGGTTTTTTTTTAATATTCTGTGACACATCTACCAATTAAAAGACTCAAAAGTCTGCTCCATGCTTAAAATATAATGGGGGAAATTACACGGAATATATGTAAATCTTTTTATGATTTCTTTATATATAGTATTGTAATCCCTAGAATGAGAATCTGCTGCATTGTTCCATTGCCAAAGTGATGTCTATAAATGAGGGCTCAGGGAATTGCTGCAGGCTTTCTGATGAACTGAGCCAAAAGCCACTGTGGACACAAGCCTGAGTTTTTGAATGAAGAAAGAAGAGGATTTACACATGCAAAGACATTTGTGTCTCTTGCTTTTCAGATTTCCAACAAACAGCTCCTCCTTTCATTTACTGGCAATAATTGGAAATAAAATGCAAAAACTAAAAATACTTGCATGCTCTAACTCTTCCCCATCTTTTCCAGCTATATAATTTGTCCTGGTAAAAGATGCTACTCTTCCTTACAGTTGTCATTGATGAGTTAATTAATAAAATAACTTAAAAATTCACTATTGTAACCATCTTCTAAACACTTCTAAAATTACATAAATGTCATTTTTCAGACAAATTAGTTATGAAACTATCTATTTATCAGTGCAACTTTCAGCTAAAATTTTGTACAAATAAATATATTCTATATGTTATTCTTTTCAAAGAATGTTTGATCTAATAACTTCTGAAGAAGGAATCTTGTTTGATTTCCTCGTTGTTTAATACCTAAAAGAACAGTCTGGAAAAGATGGAAGATGTATTAGTTTGCTTAGCTACTTAGCATTAGAAGACTCAGTATTTTGTGAATTAGAGAGTAAGATTCATTTTGAAGGATGAAATCTTTTTTTTTTTTTTTTCATCGATTGTCTCCCTGCTTGAAAATACTAAGTGGTCTTAAAGTGCCAAGGAGTTTTAAGAATTTTAAATGAACGTTAAATATTTTAAGCCTTGTTTATGGAAAATAGGTATAAATTCAGTATACTCACACATTCAAAATCCAGCTAATTAATGATTTTTATAACAGATCTTATATACTTTAGTGGTATATGATGACTTGAAGTATACAGGAAACCAACAAAGAAAAATAGGACTTTCTCCCTAGACCCCTTGTGTCTGTGCATGACCACCTCATGTGCTGAGATTTGAAGTATGTGGCTCTATGACACTTTGCACCCTCTGTCTTTCCTTACCGATTTGCCTAGTATATATTCAGATGCTTGGATATCAGTGCAGAGAAGAAAACTTTCCTGAATACATTTCTACAACTGTTTGTATACATAAGGCCATGGTATCTACAGATTTTGAGAAATTATTATTAAATGTTAAGGCACAGCAGCCAGCAATACCTAGGGAACTTTCAAGGTCATTGCTGCTGAAATAATTTCTTGTACATTATAAACAGTATTTAGTTGGTTCTGAAAGAATAAGAGATAAAACATTTATTGCGGTTTTACATTGCTTTCATGGTGTTTTTTTGAAATGAAGTGCTACCTATGGTCTAGACTCCTTCCAGTCAATCAGAATGCAGAATTCCTTCTTAGAAATGCTTATTTTATTCTACAAGAAACACATATTCCCTGAGAAATCATTTGTTACCAGCAGTTGTGCTTTGCTAGTCTACTGTCTGAGGTGAATCCAAGATCAGTTATGGTTTGAACATAATCGTGAACTGTACAAATAACTGTTTTTAAAGGCAGTTTTCTTGCTGTACTTTTATATTCAAGGGTTTATAACTAGAGGTGGTATATTAAGAAAAGTTTGTAGTTAAAACTCTGCAATGGAAAATGTCCCCCAAGTCAGAAGGCAGGACCCACTCTATCAAGTTTATAATTAAGCAATAATCCCAAGAAACGCAGTCATTACCAGCATTTAATGACTACTTTGTTGGTTAACAGCTCAACGTGAAGTTGAGGATTGTTAACACTCTATCAAACTTCTTGTTAAGTGTGCTAAGTTTTTATTTAAACACACTTGGATCGCAGCTGGAAAGCTGTGGGGGGAATCGGGCGTTCCCGAGTGGCTAATGACCAATTTTTTTCCATCACTCAGAACACAGGGCACATTCCTTTATGTTTATATAATAGCTGTTAACTACAGATGGCTGGTGCCACCCGATTTTGGTACTTTGTGTGACCTTAGCCATCTACTGTATCTGTAGCCAGTTGATGTCCTGTTGCTGCTGAGCTTCTGTGGAATAACAGACGTTTATCTTAGAGCCTTTTGGAGAATGCAGCCATGAAGACATAGTAATTACCACAGAAATCAATAGTAAGACAAAAAAATACCTTTCCAAAAGCTATGACAACCTCTGCTGAAGTCAAAAGGAGCTGCATCATACACCACTTCTGAAAATTATGGAAGTATCACGCAACTTGCTTGAACTGTACGAATCAAGCAGCAATATTTTACCTGAAAAGGTTTCACCTAATGTCCCATTGGCAGTAATCAGCAGTAAGTACAATTTTAATCACAATCAGTTTCTGATGGGCCAAAAAGGAAACTATTTTACCTTGTTGGGTGGGATGACTGGAAATTAATCTTACGAAGTCTACTGAGCTAATTCAGCCTAGGAACATTAGCTGAAAAGCAAAGTTTTCTTCTGAACTGCCTGCAACAAGCCACCATTTTAATTTGTTTCATGTGATGGCGGAGATGCTGCTACATTTACAGTTTGCAATAACTTCCCGGACAGGTAGCAGCATTTTCACTGCAACTGAAGAAGCCTTAAATCAGCGGCATGGGTTGGACATGCCAAAAAGTGACAAGGAGAGGGAGAGAGGGTAACAGAAGCCATGTCATGTATGGGTTTGTTGACTTTGTTGAAATACCCACAACAGTCGTGGAGTCAGACAAATTCCGCCTAATCAACTCGATAACTTATTATCAAAAGGATCTATTTCTTTGTCACGTCTGTCAGGGTAATCCGGAATTCATTATCATATTAATGTCCTGACTGGGCTCCTCTGGACCTCTGAGTTTTGTTTGTTGAAGAGCTTCCTGGGGCGTTTGGAAAAACAAAGCGCGCTCTCTGGAACATGAGGCATTCAGAGCAACGTACAGATGGGCCCGGGCTCTTTGTTCCTCTCTGCCTGGGAGGCTGTTATGGGAAGCAGCCAACCTGCAGTCTGTCACAGTGAACATTGTCAAGTCATTGTGTACTTTTAATTGTTACTATGTACATGGAATCTGAAAGGTCGCTCTGGATATATAGTACAAGTGCACAGAGCCCTTTGCCAGACCAAACAGCTGTCCTGTGGTGTTCCCATATTCAGCTCCAGTCACCTTTCCCTCATTGAAGGATCCTTCTGACAGAGCAATTAAAACATACGATTTATTTACTAAACAGTCAATAAGGAAATCTTAGAAGCGCACTCTTTTACCACTTCACTCTTTCCCATGTGGCTGTCTTAACAGGTCCTTTTATATTTAAGCAATTATTTCTGCCCCAATGATATTACGGACCCAGCAAGATTAATTAAAGAGCCAACAGTAAAGTACAATAACAAGCTCAAAATACAATCAAAGAGGTCAAACTGTATACCAAATTCTGCTCTTAGACATTCCTAGATAAAATAAAACTCCCTAAGTTTGCTGGCCTGCAAGAGATGAACTGCATTCTTTTCTTTATTAAAGATACGTAAATTTTTCTTTAGAAGACTTTGTGTAGTTTCTCATTTTTATCTGCAGTATAAAAAAATCAGTCTTAAAGGAAAACTTAACTGTATATGGTGTAAATAATCCTTGGCTGTGGAAATAATGCTCACCAGGGAGTCTACACACCATGTTCAGTTTAGATATGCTAATATTTGTTTTCCCATCATGCACCGCAGCTTTTGTTTAGAAAAATACGAACGCTCGCTAACCACAGATGAACACTAATACGATGGTATTTCTAAATCAATGCTAAGTAAATGTGGTTTAGTAATATTGTTATGTAGGTGAATTCAACAATTAATAAATACTTTAAGGCACAAATGCAAAGAGGTTTCCAGTTCCTGACCACTCTGCTTAGCCCAGATGTATAAAATATGAACAAGTCATACAAAATGTGTTCTGAAGAATATGGTCATTCTCAAATGGCTCTGTTGTATTAAAACTTGATAATGAATAATGTGCCTACTGCCTATATGTAAAGAGTAATAAATATGTATATAAATTCATATTTATATATGTGTGTATGTGGGGAAAAATACTACATTTAATGCCCTTAAAAATATAATTTAACATTAAAAAATCAGAGATAATGAACATAGATAAACTTTAATCCAGCTTCTAAAGTATTATATAGAGAGCTCTTCATGATTAACAGTACTGTCTATAATTCTGAGGGTTTTGCACTGATGAAAATGTACATCTAGTTCTATACTCAGCCAGGTATTCTTTAATTTGGTACTGATTTCCAACTCTTTTTGGGCATCAGGTCTTTTTCCTCTTTCCTTTCCCTGTTTGTTTTCTCTGGTGGTTTTCCCTGTTTGTTTTCTCTGTTCCTTATCCTTATCTTTAACCTTATCCTTATCTTTACCTTATCCTTTTTTTTTTTTTTTGGCCTTGAATATAGAACACCAGAAAATGTGGTTTAGTATTGTAGCAACACATGATAATGAAAATAACCTTCAGAATTTTCCAATACCTATTTCAGAAATCCATTTATGACAATGAGATATATTTTTATGATATTATTGTTGTTGTTTTTGTTATTAGTATTATTGTTATTCTCCAGTGCTTCCTAATGATCCTGGTTATAGAAGTGAAAACAGTGAGACTTATACAATTAAATTTGTGAAATTTATTATGATGAAAGCCTTTCCAGCTAACATTACTAACATCCATTTAGCTAATTGCATTTCTCAGTCACTCTTTGTTTACACGAATAGTTATATATATTCAGTGTTTGTTTAGGTATTAGTAACAACTCTGCTTCATTCATCTCCTGGACCTGTTGGATGAAGATCACTAGCAGGTCACCTCAGCTTGCAAATCCTTTTCTTTTCCCTGCAAAAGTCTGAAAGCCCTTGCTTTCCTGACTTAGGTTTTAAACCAATTGGACTGTGACTCAGATCACTGCGGATAACTTACTAGTATCACAAAGAAAGAATGAAAAAACCTATAGAAGTTCCAACACTAAGGGCTACAACAATAATTGCCAAAATGCGGCTTAGACCTTTGTTTATAGCAATTCTCATTCCAGTTGCATAAAAACTTCCTTCTGAATAAAGAAAAAGTAGCATACTCCTCAAACTGGGACTGTGTCTGAGTACTCCAAAGAAATATTTACGTGGCAATAAATAAACCTATAGTGAGCTTTTGTTTAGAAGTTCTCAGTGTTGATCAAGAAACCTCTGCAGGCACAGAAGTCTGCAAAGCACAAGGCAAAGCAGGCCAAAGCAGATCCCTATGCAATGGCTGAAAGAGCGGGGTTTAGTGATGCATTTGTACTCAAGACATTTTTCACAGTCTTTCACCTGCGATTATTTGCTTAACATTTTGGTTTTGTCATAAAAGAGAAGCAGAAAAAAGTTTGGCCAAGAGCAATTACACACATCATGAGAAACAACTCCGTCATGGGCTGGTTTATTCGACCTTAGCCTTCCCCCAGAGAACCCCATGGGGTGAAAACTCACAGTAAGTGAATCCATGCTGAGGTTGATGAACCTAGGTGTCCATAGGACACTATACTCAGTGGAAATAAGGCATTTCACTTCTGTGAAAAGTTCCTAATAGGCCTAAATGACTTTTATAATATTTTGGAATATATTTTGTGGCAGTCTAGAACATTTGAAATCACCCATTTTCTTTGAGAGGCTTGAAGCCAATAATGAACACTTGTGCTTGTAATATCTGAGATTATACCCAATAAAATAGCCTGCCTATACCTTACCATAGCCTGTAATCCATGTTGGGACTGCTCTGCTGTTGACAACTCATAACTGTATTCTTCATAAGCATATTTTATGGGTGGCT
>VXBL01000332.1:932453-986699 GCA_013400195.1 Aramus guarauna | reverse complement strand
AAGACTAGTTTTTTGTCTGTTTACTCCACTGAGCCGTCCCTCCTGGGAGTCGGACTAGCACCACTGCCAGGGCAGGAGAGGAGGCCAGGGCCGGGAGGAAAGGCAGGGAGGAGGGAAGATCTCTCTGTCTGGTGGCAGTTAGCTGTCAGATCAGATTAGCTGTATCATAAAACGGCGTGCTATGGCACAGCTCCAACATAAACCCAAGGCCACAGAACTTGAATGGGATGAGGAAGCTTATTCTTATGTTCCTGCATTTGGGATGAGATTCCACCGTGCAGTGGATTCGTGAACTATCTATATAAAAAGAAGCACAAAGCAAGCAAAAATAAAATGTACAAAAAGAGTGGTTGCTTTGAACACCTTGGGTTTTGATCCATTTTGCACCAATACCTGCAATATCGGCATGACACAAGGGAATAGAAAATGGGGACAGGGATGCCTTCAACCAGTGCTGCCACCCTAACTCCATTACTTTAAAACTAAAGACCAAGTCCGCTTGCCCTTATAACCAAACAACCCTTTGGTTCACTGATTAGGAAAGTCAGTCATGCAAATGTTAGTATATTTCTGTGGTGATCGTTGCACCTGGGAATAGTTCACTTTATCTAAAGTTATACTATACTTGAAAAACAATTCATGAAATGGGCTGACTTTCTTAAAATGAAAATAGCTTTAAAATTATTTCAGTTGAGAACAAATTATTTATATGAACTCTGATGGACATTGAGTGAATTTTCTTAATTCACTGACTAAATGATAGTCATCCGTATGGATATACTGTAACTCAATAGCACAGATACCATTCTATATTAATTTATATGATGTGAAAGTCAATACTATGAGTTAGTTAACTGTGCAAGATATTTTAAAATATCATCCAAAGTAATACCATTGTAAGAGTCTGCATAATTTATTTTTCCTTTCTGATTCTCCCTCCGATTTTTATAAATAAGGTCCCAAATTAAACTGAAATTAACCATCCCATTCTGTAATTTCCCATGAGAAGGTTATAAACGTGCATTTGTCACAAAAATGGAAGAATTGTATCTTAAAATATATAAGCAATAAGCAGAGAATATGTTGGAATATGTTTGTGATGCTGATGCATACATGGAATAGCAAAGAATTTAATGACCACTTTGCACTAGTGATATGGCTTTGGAGACACCAAAAAAGCCACCCAGCAAATAGCCCTTCCCCAAACATTTCACATCTGCTTGGAACACTGTCTAGAAGTTCTGAGGCTGGTATTTCTTGAGCTTACAAAATAGATGGGTATTTCTTCCCTGTTGATGCTTAATAATTCCTCTTTGGAAGAGTCTGCCTTGCTGGTAGTGCTATCACTTCAGTTCCACTGGTTTTCTTTCCTGTATCACAAATCTTCTATATCATAAATCTTCCTTTTCCCTTATTCATTCCCCCTATAAAGTAGTTTGATTTTTTTCCCCCTTTACAAATAGCACACATCAAAAGCGGTCATCCCTCTGCTTTAGATTTTCAGCTTCCCACCTTGCTCCCTGCAGACGGAGCTGGGCGTCCTTCCACATGTGCATCTGCTCGGTGTGGAATTGATGTTCTTCACACAGCAAGGCCAGGGAGGGTCAATGGTGTTCCTGCCTGGAACCAGGAGAGAAAAGACAGCCACAAAATGGGATAAACAATAACTTATGGGGCAAATTTCCTTTTCAGGGAAGCAGAAGAGGAGAGGGAGCTCTGTATTTTACTATGCAAGGGAAAGGCCAAAAACCCAGTTCTGACTCGCCAAGAGTGAATGGCAAAGAGCAGACAATCTAAGGTATATTTTCCCCATTAAATGTTTCCCATGCAGATGTTGAGGAGAGATGGAAAATCCCCAACTCATGAACAGTACAATAAACAGGTCTGCAACTATGTCCCTGATTTTTCCTAACCCTTTTGTCAAATTAGCCTTTCAGACTTTTGTTTTATAAGAGTTTGGAATACAATATATTAAAAATTGGGGAGGGGTCGGGGGGGCCATTATGTAGTCAGCATATGTCTGGTTGTATTTTTATTCTACACCATGTCTTAGATCCACAGTGGTAAAATAATAATTATATATATATATATACACACACACATTTTCAGTTAAAAATTAACAGCCAGATGTAATAATCAGTGCATAAAAGCTAAGGCCAGTACATGGTATAGAAAGAGATTAATCAAATGTTCATCAGTTACAGCAAGTTACATTTAAGAGGCATGTTCTGAACAAGTATGAAAGATTCTGATATTCAAAACACTTTATGTTGAATATCATTGAATTGTATTACTTTACAAATATTTCTTTCTAGGACTGCAGAGCTAAAATGTATCATTGTGACCCCTTTCCAGAAGACATTCTAAGGTATTGTATAATATAAAATATTGTACCATCCTGAAAGTATATATAAATAAAAGAGATTTGTTATGCTAGTCACAATGCTAATGCATAATGGTCCCCACTTTTCAATTTACTGATTATTACTTTTCCAATTTATCTAATCTTTAAAATCAAAGGTGAATTCTTTGCTGAGCATCCATCCTCTCATATTTTATTTAACTTCACCCTTGTTTCTGCTTTGTGTCCGCAAGCTACTGTAGTTTCATTTCACTCCAATCCATTTGCTGCCTCAAAAAAAAAAAAAAAAAAAAAAAAAAAAAAAAAAAAAAAAAAAAAAAAAAAAAAAGAGTAGGNAAAAGGACAAAAAAAAAGATAAAGAGAGAGAGAGAGAGAAAGAGAAAGAGAGAGAGAGGAAACTTGCAGTGGGCAAAATATATCAATTAAAAATTAGGGTAAAAATAGTCTTTCATGTGCAGTACATGTCCCTGAGCTAGATTAACATTGCTGTGAGCATGTTGCACTAGTCAGTTCATTGCCTGAGGAAAGTTTGCAGGCAAAATTCATCTGCACAGCTAGCACACTTGAAAGACTCAGGCACGGGGCTGTGTTCATGGCCTGGCAACAACAAAACACCTGCTTGAAGTTGAGACAGAATAGCAAGCTGGATGGAGTTCAAAAGAATCGAATGATAATCACACCCTGATTAACAAAAAAGTGAATTACTGTAGTCCTTTGTCAATAGCTGGCCTATTTGCATACTATCTTGCAATGCCCAACAGGTTAGAACTTTTTAGTTACACATGGTCAAACATTAAAAAATGGAAGGAAAAAGCTTTACGCCTGTGTAACTCAGACACATTGCATGCATATTGTGTGTGTTACATCTTCTTAATGCTATCTAGTCTGACGTTGGCAAGTGCAGGGAAAACTCCACCCACCGTCTTTCCTCCTTCTCCCATTCCCCCACCTTCCAAAAATATACTAGGCAAACAACAAACAAAGCCTATAATTTTGTTTGGCACCAGTGTTTATAATGTATTTGACAACAAACAACTGTATATTAAACCAATTTGTTTCAGCAGATGAAAGTGAGTAATTTTAGATTCAGTCCATTAGAGCTGCTCTTGGCTATGTGAGTTTTTTGAGGTTTATCAGCAAAAAAACCCTGTAACAATCTACAATGCCAGAACATAAAACATGGAATGTACTACCTTAATTTCATACTGGATGCCTTTTGTTTCATAATTGAGTTTTCTGTGCTTACCCTGGCTTTTATTTTAGATTAGTTTCAAAACTGAATGTTGTCATGATAAAATGAGCACTTCTGCATTCATATCTTTACATTGCTAATAAGGTAGTGAGGCATGGCAAAGTGGAAATAGAAAACATAATAAAGCCAAATTAATACTGCTGCTTGTTGTTTTCTTTTTTATTATAAATGTATTATTACTCCATAGGTATTTATTTAAAAAAAAAAAAGTTCTTTTGCTGCAGCATAAGCAAAGTCCTGCTGGACCATGTCTTCCATTTATTCAAAGAATAGGCAAAGCACAGAGTAGCAGTGGCATATATTACACCTTCGCTTTCCCTGGCAACATCCTTCTTTGTAGGAAAGAGTAAGTCAGGAAGTGACCTCATGGGATCATTTCCCTACTGTAGCTGAGATCAAATATGTCATTGCAAATTTGTCACTTGTCTAGCTTGTTCTTAAAAATGTTCACTGCTGAATACTATAGGCACAGAAGATATATTTTTTAAAAAAAACAACCTCCTAAATCTCCATTATTCTAATTTAAATGTAAGTATGCTTTCATTTGTTCCTATTACTTCTTACGGTCCTCATCTTGGACAGGGAAAAGAGATTATTCTGTTTCTCACTGCAGTAACCTATTTATTAGAAGGTTAATGATTTGTATCCACTTTCTATTGCAGCCTGATGAAGACTGCTAGCTTCAGTCTTGCCCCATGGATAATGCTTTTTAAACCTCTAAATTCCATGTTTCTCTCCTGCATGTGATCTCCAACTGGTCCTCTGAGGGCTTAAAAGTAATAGAGCAGAAAGACGACTTCATGTGTCTTATGTGTTATCCTCCTGTTCCTTTTTGTTGTTTAGCAATGATATAATATTGCAGTTCTGAACATAGACTATTATTTTCTTGCTATCTACTGTGACACCAAATTTCTTTCTGCAAAACTTTTATATGACCAGTTTTCTCCCCATATTGGTTTTACAATGGATAGCTACCTACCTTGTTGCATAAATATGAATCTATTATTTTTACAGACAGTTTTTCTAGTGTTTCAAGACAATTTTACATTGTTCTTTGAAGATTTGGTGGTTGTGTTGCTTCCCACTCAATAAGCATTCCATCATCTATGTCACAAAAAGAAATCTTGAAGAGGATAGCAACAGATGATATGTTTATCAGTGAACCATAATCTTTGATACCCTTTTTTACTGCCACTGTAGCATTTTTTTTTTCTAAAATGTGTCTTTATAATAGGCTTAGGAAAATGCGCAAAATGTTAAAAGATTTCTAATGTCAAAAATATGTCTACTGCTTCTGCTTTGTCCACAGGGCCTATTGCTCTGTAATAGAAGGAAATGACTTGCTCTTGACAAATCCACGCTGGCTGCTACTCAGTTTTCCGTTACCTTCCAGGTTACAAACAATTTGTTGAATCATTTGGTGCAGTAGTTTTCTGAGCACTGAAATTAAACTGTTTGATCTATAATTCTCTTGTTCCTCCTTTTAGAATGCCTATCTCATTTTAGAGATGAGCAGTCCCTCTGCACTGCTCCAGTCGTCAGTACCATTCCCAACCTTTATGCTCTCAGAGATGATTGCTAACAGCTCTTGTATTGCTACAGTTGGACCTTTCAGTAATTTAGGATAAGGTACATAACCAGCATGGTGTAAAGTATCTGATTTCCTCAAGTATTCTCTATTTGTGTCCTAGGTTGATATTGTACTCTTTGTTTTTTATTAACTGTGCTTCATTAATTGCCACTCTTTCATTTCAGATTATTTTTTTTAAGGGAGATTGAAGCAGCTAAAGTTTATATATAATTTAGTAATAGCCTTCCCTGATATTTTAGATGAACTTTCTATTATTATTGGTATACATATACAACCTTCACAATCTTAAATGTAACTTACTATTTTTTCTCATTCTTTATGTTTTGAATTTTATATACATCTGTTATCTTTTGTACTTATCCTTAGTAAACTGACATTTCTATTTTCTGCATACTGCCTTGCTATCACTGAGGTCAATAAAGTATTCATAATTTAGTCAGCTTAATCTCTTCATCATATTTCTATTTTTTCTCCACACTGGGATAGTTTGTATTTGTGTCGTTAGTATCAATAAAACAAAAAAAGTTTTCTTAAATACTTATTTTTTCCTTATACTTGTTTCCCATAAGAAATCCCCTGAAAGCACTTTCTGCACTTCTGAACTTACAGAAGCCTGCCTTCTTGATGTCCACTTTTTCTTATTATGCTGTTTTCCATTATGCTATCTCTCTCTCCCTCCTGCTACCCTCCATCCTTTTCCTTAGGACCATGAGTTTATTCATTTTATGGTCAGTCTAGCTCAAGTTGCCTTCCATCTGCCTATTCTCAGTCATCTCTTTCCACTAGTTAGAACCAGATCTGGAATGTCCAGTTGGTTTCCTTCAAAATATCAAAATTTGACATCAAAATATCAAAAACTTCATGAACATACACCCAGAACTGGTTTGGCAATCTCTGTTATAATCCCCAAACAGCACATAGGCACACATTCTCCCTCCATCCAACAAATATTAATCCACTCCACAATATAACAACTTCATCACTATAACAGCTTCAACAGGAGGCCACGGGAATCTTCCCTTGCAGTGTGGTGGTTCTGGTAAGTTCATAGGGAAGGTCTTTGTAGTCCTCAGGATGGGGAGAAAGCCGATCCAAGTTCTTACACTCTGGTGAGTACTGTAATTATTGTGCTATCAGATCAGTGGTTAATCTCTTAAAAATCAGATGCTGCAATACTCAGCAGTGTAAAAGTCCCACACCCTTTATGGTTTTAGCCTAAGATGCATGATTTCAATATTAGATATGTAATTATTTATTGAGCCATGACCTTCTCTGATTCATATCCTTGTCTAGAACTTTATCAGTCTTTGAATGGGGTCATGGATCAAATCTTTAATTCTGGAAGTTGTCTTAGGAGATAGACTTGTTTTCTATTCCCCTACAGTGTCGGAACATGCTCATTTGATGAAGAATTCACAGCTTTGTTCCTTCAGTTCAGGGGAACCTCTGTCAGCTTAATTTGAAAACAGCCAGTGAAATAAAGTTTGAATTCTGATGGAAAGGTCTATATTTTTGTGATACTGACTAAAGATCAGAAATATTAGGGATAAAGTATCTGTATCTAATAGAGTAGCATTCCACCACTGTGCTTTCAGAAAAAATAAGATATTTAGGTGTCATTTGAAAGCCGATAAGGTGTCTA
Source organism: Aramus guarauna (assembly GCA_013400195.1). Lineage (NCBI taxonomy): Eukaryota > Metazoa > Chordata > Aves > Gruiformes > Aramidae > Aramus > Aramus guarauna. The sequence continues at coordinate 979,852 of VXBL01000332.1, read as the reverse complement.
AATACCTTTAAAAGTCTTGCCTTATCTACAGTCATGGATCATATCCTTTTCATTAACCTCTGTCATATCAATCTATTTGTTCCGATCTCTCAGGAGCCACTCTGTAGTTTCCACTGAATCAGCTGTACTTCATCTTGGTGCTAGAATGGAAAAATCAAGAACTATCTGTAGTGCATCACTTTTCACTGTACCTAATATATATTTCAGTTTGACTGCTAAGTGTATCAACCTTTTCATCTGCAGTACCTAAAAATGAAAAAAAAACCAAAACCACCACCCAACAAAACCACTTTTAAAAGGTTTATATAACATTCAGAAAATAGAAACTCCAATTATTCTGATGTATGGTGGGAAATAATTGTCTCTATTTTTTCAAATGTCTGAGATTTTTTTTTTCCAGCCATACTTTTACTAGAGGTTAATAACACCCTGTTACAAGGAAATTAGAAATTAATTATTTTTCATCTTTGTTTTGACAATTTTCTGGTGATTAGCAATTTTCAATACTGCAGAGCAGTATCAGTTTCAGAGCTCAACCAAGCTTCTGAACAACTTAAATGGCAAATGTTCCCTGAGGACATGGACAAGTGAATCTAGGCCAGGTGGAGGAAGGCAAAGATGAGTGTCACACTTGCATGACTATCTAAATGCAGAGATTGTTCAGGCTTCATAATTTGGAGAATCAGGTTGTTAAGAAAAGCTTGTGAGAAAGAGATATCAACAAAGTGTTAGTGCCTCCTTCCTCATAGCCATTATTGCCATGTGCCATTGACATTATTTAATGTCATTTATTGTATTTAATGTCATTTAATTTAATTTCAGAGCTACAGCATTTATCAGTGGATTGGAGGAGAATAAAGATATATCTACACATCTGTGCTGCTTCAGTGACAAGCCAATTACAGGAAAAGGTGCTTAGAAACATCTAGTAGACATACCAGTGCTGTTATATTGATTGCAGAGAACTGTGTTTTGAAACAGCATATGAGCCCTTTTTGAAATCACATGCACTGTGGCATAGGATTTCCAGATAGGATACATAGAGTCATCAGATATATCTGATCCATATCGCATCAGCTCTCAAACATGCAGCAAACTCATCAAATTTCCAGCTATTGTCTTCATATTGACATTCTAGATTGGATTTATAAAAGAAAGTGCCATAATATTTCACATTTTAAGATGAATACATCAAAAATAGTTTAAGCAAGAGAAAGGAAAAAGTTTATACTTTTGCAGGTTTTGTGTAATTCCCTCTAGCTTTTGGTGTATGCCATTTCACATTTAGGAACTCAAGTGACAATTTTCATGATCTGTTGGTGCCTTTTCCACAAGGTTTCTGCAATTCTTAAAAACAAACAAACAAACAAACAAAAACAATCAAATGGGCTTTGAGAGTGAGACATGGCTTGCATGCCTGTTCCTGGTTAGCTTAATGGTAAGAAGATTTTTTCTTCTTCCTGACCAATTCCTGACCGATACCACTTTCCTTGACCTTATTTTGGAGTGTGTGGAGCAACTGACTTAGTGGCAGTCAAATGTGTCTAAAATTAGTTGTATCTACTGGTGACAGTATATGCAGTAGTAAAACACCTATGTGCAAAAATAAGACTCAGATGAGCAGGAGCTCCTCTTTCTTCAGGAACTCTTTCAGGAGCTGAACCGCTGCTACAGCAACTTACCCCTGTTCTCCAAATGCTATGTATCTTTTATAACTACTGATAGCTCTAGAAAACCATGACGACAGAAAATTCTGGAGCAAACATGGCTACTGTGGGACTACTAAGTGATAGTACTGTCAGTATAACAACAGGCAGTATTACTGAACACTGCAAGACCTGGAGAAACAGAAGATACCTGCACACACTTTGGTATATACTCTTTAGAACAGTCATCTCACAGAATTCTTTCCAGTTTGCTTTCCTGGCCTGATTTATTTCCAGTAAATATCAAAGACTCAAGTATTCATGCAAGATGGCTTGCTTTGCAACATCTATTATTGGATTTTACCTGAAGCAGTGGCTGTGCTTATTCAAATGGGTTGAAATTATCCTAATGGCTGTGACCTCTACTACTGGCATTATCAGATTCCTGTGTACACTATTTTTCCATCACTTGAAGCAAGTTATCCTTGTTTCCACTGCCTGAAAAAGGTTTTGATTTACAACCAGCCAGGTTTTTGCAGACATGGTGGGTTTGCAATACAATATCTGGATAATGTCATTTTCTATTAAATGGCTTGGCTGAGGGCTTGGTGGAATGATTCAAACAGGGCAGGCTGAATATGAAGCTTTGAACTGGTCAGCTTTTCCTTAGTTTCATCAGTCTGTCAAAACATCTACATTTCCCATATGTAGATATTTGGGTCATACAGCACATTAACTGTGCCTGTTAGTTTAAAACTGTGGCTCCTCGTTCCAAATTTCACCTGCATTCTGCAGTTTAACTTCTGCATTTTAAATATTTTGGCTTGGGGAGAGAGTGATAGTCAAACCATGAAAACCCAGACACTCTGGGCACTGGCCATAGATATTGTTCAGACTGCACAGCTTATACGACTGCTTCTGCTTCTGAATGGTATCCACTGTTAGACTCTTCTCTTTTAGACACCCTAATCCTTGCGACCTTCCTTATTTTTCCACAAATGGATTAATCCCTTTTGTAACAACTTCCACAGTATGAAGGGAATAACTCCTCTGAAGACTTTGTTATAGCCTGAGTCTGTAGACACCTGTGTACCACCTTGTAGTCACACTGAAGTTTCACAGAGTCCAGAGTGAGTGTTGTTCACATTGTTGAAGAGTCAGTCCCATTTTCTGCCAGGGCCCTTGCCCAGAAACCCAGATGGAGAGGTGTGTAAGGACAGCGGAATATCAAGAAAAGGGCTTCAGAAGAGACTATGCTACAAATGCAAGCTCTGACTGGGAAATTAAATTCTACTTTCTTCTGCACCAAGCCAGAGGCTGCAAGACAGACCTCCTGCTGCCACAGCAAATATTCCACCATGTCGACTACATGTCTTACATGGGAAATCTGAATTACTGTAGCCACATAAACACAGAGCCTGAATTTCCTTGGCATAATGTGGACACTGACCTCATCTAAGTCCAGTCTGAGAACTCATTTATTTAGTGTCTCAACTGTGCTCCCTAACACAGAAAGTCTTGAAGTGCTCTTACCCATTCTTTTGGAATAACACCAGAAGAGAATAAATGAATAGCTTCACTTCTCAGTGACCCATATTTCTATACTATTGTAGATTAATTTCTTAAAATCCATGAAACAATCTTCTTCCTCACCAGATATTCAATGCAACTAATATTCAGATCTTTATGTCAAACTCCTGTCGGTTCATTAGCCACAAATAAATGTATTTTGTTGATATCTTAGCATGCATAAAAAGATCAGAATTATGATTGTGATAGCTATGAAAATGCATACAGGTATATAAGGCAGCATATAGCATTTTGTATATTAATGCAGTATAAGTGCATGTTAATTCGGTATTATGTCTCAGCTCTAGCATGTACATGAATCCAGTTCCATATCAACACATTCATTCCCTGAGTCCAAAAGCTTACCCTTTCCCCCCTCCTTCGCAATCCCATCCAGATTTCTGTAATTCAGAAAGGTATCTGAAAATCAAATGTGAGTTTTGAGGAGATCTAGTTATTCAGCAAAGATGGAAGTCAGGATTTTTTAACCTGTTACAGATTTTTTGATGAATTTCTCTATTAGAATTGTAAGCAAGGTATTTCCAGCTACTTGAGAACTACTACCATATGCTTTCTGGTCATAATACCCTTTTTTGAAACAGAGTTATGCCTGTAATGGAGAAATGCATGACAAATTTATGTATTCAGTGTAAATCACTGTGTGAGAATTATTCACTTGAATGAAGAAAAGACACTCATTTTCTTTATTCGGTTATATTCAAACTAAATTTACATTGTGAAGTTTCATCTATTTATGCCATGACTGAATTTTGACCTTTGCATGTGAAAACATCTCAGCAGTCCAAGTAACCATAGGAATTTCCTGTCATCACATAGCAATAATGTACAAATAGTGCCAGAGCTGTGGAAATTTCTTCTTCCTTAGCATGATCATATTTACATAAACGCAAGAGTCCAAAATCTGTCACTACACCTCCTTACTAACTTTTTAGTTATGTCTTGACACCTGAGCCAAGAATAAACTGTTTTAACTAATCAATTAGCAAAAAACACTCTTTTTTTTTTTTTTGACAAGCATAGTACATGGGAGCTATGCAGATAGTTTCTCAGTTCTAAGAGACTGTGCAAAGTGATTTCATTCTTGACATTTGCTACTGTAGACATGCAAAAGCTCTTAAGTTAACAACCAAAGTGAATCAAGGTAGGATGATTGCACTAGCCCACAGATGTAATATTTCATAAGGAAGCTAATTGTTTTTCATTCTAATTTCTATAGAAGAAAACAGGCTTAAGAAATGCAGGCGGTAGCACCAGACGATCATAAAAAATGAGTCAAGTGAAAAGGAATTGTTTTCCTTCAGAGCAATTCTAATAGCCCATCCACACGATAAACAAGAAAAGCTGTAAAGAAGAATAGGAATCACTCCTGCCAGGAAAAGTAGTGCTTTCACACAATTTCCTTGTTATTAGTCCTGCAGCAGAGGAAATTTTATATTAATTTGTAAACAAGTTAGTATTCAGACAGTATTCAGTTGCAAAAGGCACCACTCGACCACCAGTAAATACCTTTTACTTAAAAGGAAACCATTCAAAAGGAAAATGAATTAGTCACCATTTTTCTTAAAGGAACTAAATTAAATAACAACAACAACAAAAAAAGAAGTAAACCAATTTATTTCTCCTGGTATTGATAGAAATAAATAATAATTTTTTTTTTTTTTAAAATGCTACCTGCCTATTTCCTTAAGAGATTTGTGCATCTAGTATTCTATTTTCAGTTTCATTTTATTTGACTTTAGGAAGTACTAACCATTCTAGGAAGAAAACCTTTTAAAAGAGTTATTTATTCTCAAACTTCAGAGGATAAAGACAATGGAAAGTGCAAAATCAACTCAAATATCTTCAGAAATAATTTAACTCTCATGTCACTGCTGACTGACAGCTCTAATAAATTCCTACATTTTAAGCAGACTTACATTTCACATGCATTTGCTCTCCATTCCTGAGCAGAGTGGAACATCTATTGTCAAATGCATAAAATAACATTAGAAATGCAAACTTAATGTAGCCAATGGTAATGTGTTATTTAAAACTTATGAGCCTGAATAAGGGCTTATTTTCTCCAAATTGAAATTTATAGTTTCATTTTAAAGTGCTAACTTGAATATTGATGGGCTTTAGGCATGCTGTTATAAAAAGGGAATGAAAAACAAAGCAAGTAACTATGGGGCATAAAGCTGCTATTATGGTAATATATGGAAACTTATATAAAAAGTGGATCCTAGTTACCTGTACTAATAGCAAAAAACATACAGTAAAATTTGTGCAACTGGTATAGGGAAGTCATACTTTCCTGCAATATATGTCAAATCATTATATATTCTAGGTTTAGAATCACAATCTGATGGGTGGAGAGTAATTTTGAAAATGCAATTGCACCAGAAAGCAGGTGATAGTTTCATCTCTCTTTCCTTTTGAAGCTTTTTTGATATTTTTTATTCAGTTCCACTCTGATAAGTGAAAATAAAGAACTGAGGCAGTGTTTCTCAGTTGCTTTCTGGCACCAGATTTTCTTGACATTGGATGGTTATACCATACATGGCTATAGGAAAACTAATTAAATTTACATTAAACACAAATCTCCTTCAATTTCATAATAAAAAATACCTCCCTACCACATCTTTATTTTTACAGATAGTCTAAACCACTGAAGTTTGCTTCCATTTCATCTATACAAATGTATTTTTGAGCCATACAGAGGTACTTCAGAGATGGTGCAATATAGCTCAGGGCATACAAAAATACTAACTTGAAATTCTATAGTACTTGTCATCTCTGGATGTAAATGTTTTACAAAGCATTAAATAGCTTACAAAATACATCTGCTGGAAGTACTTATGGTGGAAAATTCTTATGATGATTAATAAAATTATGCTTCAGAGTTACCTCATTTTTCTAAAGATCACAGGTTTTGGTCAGTTGCTGAATTAAGAACAGAACTCAGTCTCCCAAATCCAATGCATGCAATTCAGTCCTGCAGGTGTGATTCTTCACACTATAACCGCTAACCTCCATAGACTGAAAACTCAGATCCAATCCTACTTAATTTAGGCATTAGAAGGTAGGGCTAATCAGAGCACGCTAAACACTTTTCTCTCACAATCAGAAGTGTTACTGGAAATACAATACAGTAAACTTGTTCCAGTTAGAAACAGCAGAAGCATCTCCACCATACTTTGTTTTTGCAAACAAACCCCAAACATCTCTTCCATACAACAGCGAGGATCATTAGCTCAAATACTTTGCTTTCCATATCTTCTCTTTGGATCTCAGCACAAGAAATAGCTTGTTACAGTCTTTCCCCCTTTTGTTTATGGGTCTTCCTAACACTTTCCCAAGTTGCTTGAATAGGCCTGTTTTCAGCTTCACAGGTCATTCTGTGTGCTTTCTGAAGCGTGCCTCAGCTCTGCTCTATAACCATGCTCCTTGCTAGGAATATGCTGATACTTTTTGAAGGCGCTACCTATGTCAAACCATTGCCACGTTGTTTTGGGCAACACAACTTTCTCCTTTCTCTGAGCTAGGCCACTGCTCAAGTATTTTTTTTAGTTTACAGAAACAGATTTCATGAAACTCAGGTAAGGGCTCAGGAGAGAAACATATTCTTAAACGGTCTGGCCCAAACAAAACCAATCTTAGTGCGTCAACAGCTACAGGACTTAAATTATAAGTGAGATGAAAATATGAAAATCAGGTTCATTCTTTAGTTATAATTTGGGTGTAGATGGGTACAAGGGCTGTGTCTGCATGCCAACTCAATTCACTTGAATCATTAATTCAATCACCTGTATAGGTGCGATATCAGTAACCTGTACAGATGAGGTAATAGATTGGGTTCGGACCGGGGATCAACTTGAAACTAGGTGACAGGCAGAACATTTGCAATTAAGTATTTGACTGTTACAGAAACCCAGGTGGTAATTTTTGGTCAATTCTAGAAATTCCTCAAGGTAGTCTCTGCTGTGCCACGTCTGATTCGTATACTTAAATGTGTTGATTATCAACGTGGGTGGAGTGTCCCAAAGGCTGCTCTCTGTGATTCCTGCTCCAGAAGTGACTGAATTGCGCATAGTTAAGACTTAAGCAATTACATATTCAATAGAAACTGTTGCTGCAGGAATGACATCTAGAACAGTCCTTTCCATGTAGTTAAGATCCTTAACAGATGTTTTGTATGTAGTTAAGATAGGTGGAGTGAAGTAGAACCATAACCAATTGAGCAAAAACAATAGTTTGAGGAACTCTCTCAATCCAGCTAAAGATGCTGCTGCAACAGCCCTTGCAATGGAGACTCCTTTTGCCATGGCACAGCTATCAAACATCCTGTTCATGAGAATAAATTCCCCATATGAACATTATATGAACCCTATACTAAGGCTTATTATCTACTACCTGTCATCTATCATGCTAGTAAAACATGTTAAGAAAGAATATATATTAATATTAAAAAAAAATTATACAGTATTGGTGCACACAAGTACCTTAACTAATGTAATGTTAAGGCAATAAGAATACCAGTTGCCATACTTTTCCTTAGTACACAGCATAGATTCAAGGACTTTTTCTGGTTTAGGATAAAATTCCTCTGAATGTGAATACACCCCAGTTTGCCTTGTTACTGGTCACATTTATTCCATCTAATGATAACCTGTATTGCTTCTTGTCATTAAACTATTTCTACAAGTGGCTCTCAGATTATTTTATAAGAAGTTATTTACTAAAGGGAAAGCTTGTGTAATAATTTTACAGTTGCGAAAATGCTTAATTTACAAAAGTATCCTTTTTTAACAAGCCAGGTGTCAAATCTATTAAGGTCTGCTCAAAATATGCATTTGCCTACAGTGATCATTCCAAACAAGAGGAAAATACAGGCAGGAGGATGCTCCAAGACATCATGTTCAGGAAGGTAGTGATATATTTTGTTCATGTCTTAGACCTGCTCTAAAAATTGCAGACTGCATTCAGTCTCCTATCTGGATTTCTCAGTGCTGCCAAGCTCAGCTGAGCACCTTATAGTAAATTATCAGGTAGTTGTTAAGGTATGTTATTGCATTAATTTCTTGACCTCCAAATCAGTTAATTAGGTTCCTATTTGGGCATTTTATGAGAATATATTTTTTCATTTCTTTTTCACTTAATTTTTTTTTCCTGGGGAAAAGAGGACTCCATAGAGACCTTATTGTTGCCTTCCAGTATACAAATAGGACTTATAAAATGGAGAGACACTTTCTACCAAAGCCTTCTTTCTACCAAGGACAGGAAAAAGAGCAAGAGTTTTAAACTGAAAGAGGGTAGATCTAGATTGGGCACAAGGAAGAAATTTTTTATGATGAGGGTGGTGAGATACTGGAACAGGTTGCCTGGAGAAGTTGTGGGTGCCTCATCGTTGTAAGTGTTCAAAGTCAGGCTGGATGAGGCTTTGAGCAAACTGATATAGTGAGAAATGACCCTGTCCACAGTAGGGGGTTGGACTAGATGATCTTTAAAGGTCCCTTCCAGTCCAAATCATTCTATAATGCTATGAAAATTTTGTATGATCTTAAAACTTTAAAAATTGCACGGGAAGACCAGGTGTTCCATTATCAAACAGTGCAAACATAAATGTTCAACTTCACTCTCATTATTCCATAGAGTCTTCACAGATTCAGAAGGCTCCAGAGCTCTGAAGGGACACTGTAGTAACCTGACAGAACCTGATTGTGTTAGTTTTGTGGAAAGAAAAACTTTCTGATAAGTGTTTGCTAGAGTGTGATAGAAAATAGCAGGAAATTGTTGAAAGTGTCTAAGAGTTAGATGGAATAATTAGAGTTCATTGTTAATTTTCAGCAGAAACATGTTATGTGTACTTTTTGGTCTACTGGAACCTAAATTAGATAGCAACTACAATGTCAGTACTTGGTTTTGGTTAGCATTGATCTCACTGCTGTTGCCTGGGAAAGCTTCATCACTCAAGCTCTATCTGATAGAACCCAGTGGAGAAGATTTCTCAAGAGTTTATTTTCAGATGAGAGGTCTAACATTTCTGCTTCTCTCTACTCTTTCTAGATTGTTATCTTTTATTAGTACTGCATGGGCACTGTCAGAAACTCTGAACTTTTGCAGTGATCTATGGAAGCTCAGGGAAATGTCTGCTGTCACCTTGGCTTGGTCTCTGCTTGCCATAGTTCCAAAAACCAGAATTCAGTCTTGTGTCAGAGCCAATAGTTCTTCCATTTTTGATACAGAACATTGCTTAAACTACCACTGAGCTAACATCCTGAATCTTAGATCTGGAAGAGCATAGCTCACTGCAATATGTAAGAAATGTTTGGTTTTAACACAGATAGAGACAGATGTTATAAATAAGAACAGGTTCTACGTGGGATTAGGAATCTCACTGAAGTTTGCTGCATTTCCAATTTCTAATTCTAGTTAATTTATGACAAAAAGGAAAATCCTTTTGATAAAGCCTTTTGAAAAATATGTTCTTTAAATAGCTAGAGTACATGTGATACTTCATAATAATGAATTTTAAAAAAAATATTGGCTTATTCTGAGCCAATGGAAAGCAAGCTAACTCCAATACACTGTAATTGTGAATGGTGTAGCTGGCTTCTTTCGTGACCTACTGAAATATTTATAGTGGACAGAGAACCGAGGCAGTCACAACTGCAAATTCCTGCAGCTGGGGACATCTCTGTCACTGTGGGCTTCACTGAGACAGCTCTGCCCTAATTTCATCTGACTTTGAATATGTGCAAATCACAAGGAAATGTGAACTGACTACAGACTGAGAAAATCAGCAAAGACAGAAAATCATTTCAGATCACAGTATTATCAATATTTTACTTAGTCAGGACTAGATAACTTCTCCAGAAATTTATAACCCTGGTTTCAAAAAATTTATACAATTTCCCTAAAACAGTGATGAACCAAAAAAAATCTGTGTAGAATTTAAGCATGCTGTTTGTTCATGTTGATTCACATGACATGAAAGAAACAATTGTCTAAATTTATCATGGGTGGACCACATAAAGATTTCTTATGGATTGTTATAAATAATGTCTAAAAGCATTTATCATATGTACTGCTTCGTATCTGCTGTATACTAATATTTTGTGGAATTATACTTGGAATTCATTAACACTGACATGACTGTGACCTTGAATTCAATGATCAATGTCATGATACCATTAAAGTCCTTCCTGATACCCAGAAGCAAAAGGGTATGCTTTGTTCCAGCCTCAATCATCTTCTGAAATCCCCATGGTGATGGCTCAAAAGTTTGGGATCTTTTTATGTTTCTTTTAGTTTTAAAGGAAACAGGAAGTAGTCTACAACCTTGACCTTTGACAGGCTGAGTTCCCAGTTTGATTAGCTCAAGGCCAAATAAGGCCTCTTCATATCAAAGGCTTTTTTGGATATATTGTTCTGTAATAAATTTTCACTTGACTAAGGGAAAGCAAAATATCAAAAGCAAACAAACAAAAATATCAGTAAGCATTCATATTAATGGGCTGCACTAACTGAGTGAGTGCTTATCCATTGTGCTCAATTACTTCAACTGTGGATGTCACCAGTATCTGAGACGGCAGGAGTAATACAGGAAAATATGTTTTAGAAATTTCAAAAGGTTTTGATCAAATTAAAATGTCTAAGGCATACTCAAGGCAATCGCCTTCAACACAGAAGTTCAAAATGCAGAAGAGGAACTTGCTGGAGGGTGGATTTTTTGTTGTTGGGGTTTTGTTTTTCCTTTTGCTAAGGATGATTGCGTACTTACTTAGCAAAAACTATCATTGTGTATCTTGTCATCTCTGCACACAAGGCGTGCTGAATCTCCTCATACAAAATATCATAAATTAGTAGGGAATTTTGCCATCAGTCTAGACATCTGTCAGTTGTTATTTATTTTTTAGAAGAGGTTGCAGAGTTTTTCTCTCACAGCTTACTTTTACCAGGGAATTTTTATTCTGTGGTAATATTTAATCTTTTCAATATTGTCTGTAAAAAGGCCAAAGAAATCCAGCTGTGTTTGTCAAGGGGTAAGTGAGTGGTAAGGCAATGCTACGTATGCCTCTGTATTACCTTTGTTCTGTCTGTGTCTCAGCAAAAAACCGTGAAAGGATACACAGAAATTTTGCTTAAAGAAAGCATTAGCTGTCTCCAGAAAATACTGCTGGGTTAAACCTTACATTAACTGTATGCAAAACTTTGATAAGTCAGAATTAATAGTTTCCAGTCAACTTTCAAAGAGATAGTACCACATAAGTCTTCCAATTAAAAAGAAAATTAATGCACACAGAAACCATTATAAATAGCATCAAATATAGCAAACCGTATTTGGAATACTTTGATTAAATTTTAAACAAAACCTGTTGGTAGGAATTACTGATGATAATATGTCCCTCAAAGTTCTCTTCATCGTGATTACATATATTCAAATATAAAGTATTAACATAATATTTACATTGCCATATTTTAAGTACTTTACACTTTAGCACATTCTCCTCTGATCTTGTCCAGGAGCTGAAGTCTCAGGCTCTGCATATGGTAGATCACTATTGCTTTAGAAATTGAGTCAAGATTCCCTCAGGAAAACTCAAAGACGTCTCACCAAACAGCCAGCCAGCAGTGCCCACTGCTGTCAGAGCTCTCAAGTGTGCCCAGCTGGCCTTCACTTGCAGGCAAAAGCCAAACGTAACCTGAACTGTACGGTACGTAACGGAGGTCCAGCGCTCACAACAGGCACCTCTTTCGGTCCTGCGTGATCTGCAGTCTGCAGATCTGTCTTCCGCTGCTGTAATTAAAACCTTTCCTCCTCGCTCAGAGTTTGGCGGTGACTAGGCATGTCCTGTCAGATGGTTCATCCACAATGAAATGTTCTTATACAGCCTCAGAAGCAGCTACTGAGCCAGTCCAGTAATTGTCATACGGCTCTTTCTGGATCCGCCCGAGTCCTCCGAGCGGAGCAGTGCTGCACATCACACGTGTGCAAGACACGGAACATCCCGGATGAATGCTGCTTTGCGCACTCCCCTTCTTTGGGATCAGGCTTACATTTCCATACAGTACCTTTCCTTATCGTAATGCTGCAAAACAAATAACAAAGCCAGTGACGGGTATCCTTTTGAAATGCAAGAAGCAATCTTTAACCAACAGCTTAAGCCAATTAAAAAACTCTCTTACTTCTTGCTTTTAAAGCAAACAAACAACAGAACAGATTATTTCCAGACCATTTTATTACTTGTACTATGAGTGGGCAATCTGACTTCCATCATCACCATTTTTTTAATTTATGACTTTTCTTTTTAAAAAAAATTAATTTTTTTTTTTTTCCCCCCGGGAAGATCCTTCTTTATGGGGATAAGAGTCATGGATGGGGTAAAAAAACCTTGGTGCTGGAATGTCAATTAACACAAGTATAACTATTGGTTCAGCGAAAGCACTGCAAACCTACTTGATAACCAGAAGCCAGAGGTACCGCAAATAATATATTCGTCACAAATATTGCAATGTGCAGAACAGAGGACAGGCAACCTAATCTCTGACTTGCCTCAGCTGTAAACTATATTTTTCCCAAATCAATGGTCCCTGTGGCATCCTCTCTGTATTCCAGGTTGATTTGTTCAGCTCACACTGTTTGAATTTCCTAATAATGACTGAATAGTGGATGAGTGTTTTCAGTAACTTGCTTGAGAGTTATCTTGGCTGTGCTGGTTAGAAGTGTAACAACCTTCTGAGATGCACAACTTCTGAGTTATGCACAATGAGATTTAGGATGATGATTGTGGTGGTGACTATTTCTCAGCTAATCTTTTAAAGCTTTCTCTGAAAGAAAAAAAGAGAAATAAAAAAAAATAAAATCAAAATAAATAAATAAATGAATGAATAGCAGGAGGGAGGTGGGAAAAATAACAGCAGTGTTCAGGCCTGTAATCACAGCAGTGGCTGCCCCTGTCCGTGTCTAATGTAAGGGTTATGGAATATCATAATCCCTTCTCTGAGCTCCTTTACAGCAGCAATGATGACTAAATTTCTTGTGTCTTATCACACTGTCACAGACTGGAACTAGGAGAAGGAACTCTGAAGAAAACACAGCATGAAAACTAGAGAGCAGATGATCAGATTAGCTGCTATTGGATTTGTTAGCTGGGCCACAATCTGACTGAAACAGGCTCGATTCCGAGGCCCACGGAGATTTAAACCATCAGCCCCCCCTGCCCCTTATCCCTATCACACCATTATTTATTTTTTTTAATATATATCCCCCTTCTCCACATAACACACATCCTTTTACCCATTTTGAGTCATCTTCCAAAAGGATGAGGTTAAGAGTTAACACTTCACAGGTTCCAGTGGTATCAGATGAGTTGATGGATTTTGAGTAAGAGGATCCATCAAAAATACCACACAAAAAAAACCCCAAATAAGACTGAAAAGCAGCATTCCTTTACTATTTAGTGAGATTTTCTCCATTTTACAAGGCTTCTGCAATGGCAGAGATCTGTTATAATGTGTCCACTTGCGCTGCCTACATGATCCTTAATGTAGATCACATACCACCCACAGTTGTACAGTGGGACTAACACAGTGAGTGTAGACCAGTCATGACGGGCTAGATGCAGTCCTAGGGACACTGGGTACAAATCCCGCAGCATTAGGTAAAAATTTAGTCTCATGATGTGTGGCAGTTACCAGTTTATAACAACAAATTGAATATTATATTGCTTAAAATAACAGTTCTTATGTTCATGATGTATAGTAAATATAGTACACATTCAACTTTTGATATCAAGTCAAGTCACAAAGCAAACCAACTAGGATGTTGTAGAGCATCCACTATAACATAGGAAATATGACATGCAAAGAAGAATTTAAGGAAATTGGCTAGAGGACGTACTTTCATAAAAGGTATGAAAACTTGTACAAAAGACACTCACTATATAAAGTGAAAAATTTTGTGTACAACAACAGCAACAAAAGTAAGTGGAGTATTCACGTCTTGAATTCTGCAAAGAGATATTCATAATGCACAAATATGAACACCTGCCTAAGTGTTTGCACAGTTGGGGTTTTAGTTTTCAGTTTAAGATTCAAAGCATGTTTCTATTGTTACTATTGCCAAATACAATATTTTCCAAATAAATCATCACAAAGAAACAAAGACATGTTGAACTCCAGCTCTTTAACTATCTTGATGAAATGCTGCGTTCACTACAGTGTTAGTGAGATACATAAAAGAACTGCAGGGCCAGGATAATATTATAGCTTAGTGATAACTCCACTGTGTTTTAAGTTATGAATATTTGAGCACCCATAACTCTGAATCCTGTATTTCACTCTCCTTTGAAAATCAGTGTGCTTCCTCAGTAGAATCTGTGGTTCCAATTTAAGGTCATTTCTGTGGGGGTTCTCAAGTTACAATGATTCTATAAACATCACGAGATATTTGTTTATATAGATATGGATTTATTGAGAAGGCATTTCAAGAGTTTTGTTCTTTGAAGCTATGACAGAAATAGATTGTTTATTTGCTTCCTGTCTTCTACCAAATATTCTTCACACCTAGCAGTCAAAACACCAAGGAACTTTACCTGCATAACCTATGGCTTAGGCCATTCTTGCTATCTGTATTGATCCATGCAAAAATATTTATTCATTTATTCAAGATGATGCAATTTTTTTTTCCTTTTTCAAGAGGATATCTTGATGTGCTAATAAGTCCTCACCTAAAGTCATTGTGTTGACCATGATCCATCCTTGTGTGTACAGCCAAGACTTCCAGAGACTGTGCTGCCATTAACTGTTACTTACCCAATGACAGATATGTAGGATAAAAACATTTTTAGATACCAAAATGTGAAATATCCTAGCTGCAGTTCTTTTGAATAGGTAAGTGCTGTTCTGGAAAGCCACCTCACAACATTTTGCATTTATGTGACAGCTGATATAATTTTTTGTAAATGTAAACTGTTTGGGTTTGGGCTTTGTTTTTTTGAGATTAAGTAATATTCATGTGATCTTAAACTGCAAGATGGTTTGAGGAAATGGTCAGATCCAATCACTCAGAAACATTGCTGGAACAGCATGTACTCACTGCATTAAAAAAATAAAATAAAATTTCTGCTTTTTTCCCAGATCTTTGTCATATTCTGGTATATTCTTTAGCCAAGCAATAGTGTCAGCATAGGATCTGAATGACTCGATTATTTATTTGTTTGTTTGCTTGTTTTAAATTTAGATCTCTTCAGAAACTCTCATGCAATCCTTATGGAAGCCAAACTTATTCCTAGATACAAATTACATTTGCGAAAACTTCTTCCACAATCCATTTGAAAACTGAAGCAGTGCATCACAGCAAAACCCTCCATGGCCCAAAGACCTACGCTTATAGGTTGTTGAGTCTGAATAAAAACTTTCCAGGTTCTGGGCTATAGTAAGTCCCATATCTAGAAATTTCCAAATCTTGTCACATGCTATCATGTTTTAAAGCCTTATCCTGCCCACAGAACTCACTGAAATTTACAGTTAAACAAACTAGTTCTCATACATGACAAACTTGTGCAATTTACATATCTGTTCGTTCTTTCTTTCTTTCTTTCTTTCTTTCTTTCTTTCTTTCTTTCTTTTCTGCAAAAAACCTCTCTTCCTTGTTTTCCATTACCTCAGCCAGATTAAAAAAACAAGGAACTGAGGGCTTGGATTTTAACATTTGGAGAAGGGCAAAAGGAGAAACTTTTTTCAGCCATTCTTGTTATTAATTTAAAAATTCTAGGATTCTTCAGGCTTACTTCTATACTGAACATGAAATTTGATCAAGAGTCGTATTGCTTATGTTAGCCTGCAATAATGTAAGGAACAGTCACTTGACTTCTGCAGCTTTCTTTTTACTTATATGATGGATGTAATAAAAAATACATGGTTGCCCAAAATGACATATAAAATATAAAGAGGAGACCTTTACAATCTGAGGGTGAAGGGACATCTCAGCAAAATCTAATATCCTAAAGAGCTCTAAATACCACACATTCCCATATTTTAACTGAGGACCTTAAAAAAATCCAAACCCCTAATTGCACAGAGAAAATCAGATAGTAATAAACTTTAAAACACTGCCTCTGTGATTAGTCTGTCTCCTTTTAACCAGGATTAGATAAATTCAAGTATAATAAGAAACTTTGACCTTAGTATCTGTCACCCTGATCAAAACATATGCAAAGTAAAGAAATGCATGCACAAGATACTCCTAATATGGTAAAGTGCATGTGGTTTATATGGAGTTGTCTTCAATCAAAAGAGTAAATTTATTTGTCATGAAAAATAAATAGATGAAACCATGTTTAGCTCTATCCAATTGCTCATCCAAACTACAGAAGCCTAATATTTTCACACCTGATATTTTCACAGTGTATATGCTTTTGAAAACACTACAAATGAAATGTCACATATTAAAAAAAAGTAGTCACATATCATCTCTTAAGAAGCAGTCACAGAATATATCCACAGCTATATTTCCTAACACAAACATAGTGAAACCAAGCCCAGCTCAAGCTGTCATAAACATATAAAAAAGAATTCTTTAACCTAAAATTCAGAATGTCTACAGTGTTTTCACTACTCCAAGAGTGAACAGTATTATTATTCTATCATCATGCTTATCTTCCCACTCATTAGGGAGCAGGCTGGAATTAGTTACAGGTCATAGAGCTATTTGGACTTGTAGTACCATCACCCATATCTGAAAAATAAGGATACCCGGACCCCAGAGCTACTGAGTCAGCCTCTCTAAGGTTCACTTTATCTTGAATAAATAAATAATGTTTAATTACTTATAGAGAGTGGAAATTGAATTATTTATAGAAATAATATCTCTAACAATAGAGGTGAGAAACATCTCGCAGGTCTTATAGTGTAATGGAATAGCCATGGTGACTGGAGCAGGCATTACTTGCAGCATACCACAGTCATTCACAGTCACTAGGCTAATTTCACATTGGACTTCTTGGACCTCTCTGAGCACAGTCCTTCTTGGACCAGTTTTTAGCTGTTCCCTCTTTCTCGAGATGGAAGCATATAGTTCCTCCCTTTCCAGGCTGTGCCCTGGATGCCAGACCAGATAGATCAGTCAGAGTTTATCTCAGGAGGTTCATCTGTGATTTCCTGGGAGTAACACATGTGAGAAGATGACTTTCTAACACTGTATTTTTATTAGATGAGGAGAAAAACTTTTTAGAGAAAAAGAGCCTTTAAACAATGGATGAAGCAGTATTCCTTTTTAGCTCATGCTATACTATCCTGTTTCCTTACCACCTGCCAGCAGCTGGTAAGGTGCTTTCAAATGCCCTATGCTCACCCACAAACTTTCTCAGAAGCACCTTTCAGCTGATGAGTCTCTGTTAGTCTCTAGGACTTCACCTTTGATAAGTTAAATCTTCTAGGCACCTACAGATGGAATAAAAGAGGCTGTGGCTAGTAAACTGGTTCGCTGCCTTTTAAATACACTGACATCCTCTGTGAGTATCCATCACAACTTTTTATTTTTTATTTTTTGATAGGTATTTTAACATAGAAAATTCCTGTAGCCCACAGAAAGATAACTTGGCAGTAAAAACCCCCACACTTCTCTCTATTACTATAGCAAAGTCATAACATGAGAGTGGGGCATG
The DNA here is from genome assembly GCA_013400195.1 of Aramus guarauna. Lineage (NCBI taxonomy): Eukaryota > Metazoa > Chordata > Aves > Gruiformes > Aramidae > Aramus > Aramus guarauna. The sequence goes on along the minus strand of VXBL01000332.1, from coordinate 961,968 downwards.
GAGTGAAAGCAAATGTAGCCCACTACCTGTCCCTGCCAATGGCACTAAGTGATTGGCTAGGGAGGAGCATGAAAACAAAATAAGTTTTTTAAGATACATTGACAAATACTCTCTCAGTCTTCAGAAGCTTGCATTTTAGAGATTTCCAAAACCAGAAGTGGTGTCCATGTATTTTCTAATCCTCAAAGGTTTTCTCTTTTATGAATTTTTCCAGTGACCCCTTGCATTCCACTAAACTTCCAGAAACCGCAACATCTAATTTATTCTCAGAGAGCATTACCTTTAGACTCCTGTAGACACCTGTATTGAAAGTAGTAGTTTAAATTCTCTTTATGGTTTATAAAGAATGACTGTAAAGAACTGACTTAAAGGAAGTCTAGACAACTCAGAGTCAAGGTCTACGCTGTGAACATCTAAGTTAGCTAAGATGAATGCCAACCTTTCTGCCAGTTACAGTTCTTCTGGGGCAGTGTCAGATATAGCAAAGTTAATCAATCTTCACAACTGCTCCCAGTTCCCAATAAAATACAGGCTAAACTTCTAGAAAAGTCAATATGGAATTTCAAAGAGAATCGTATCTTTATAAATTCCATTGATTCAAAAACATAAAAGTCCTTCTTCTCTGAAATTATTGTCACTACATTAAAAAGATGATATCAACGTTCGCAAAATAAAATCTTCCTACAAGAAAACCCCAGTTGAATGGTCACAGCATATGCCTCAATGTTCAGTAATATCTCATGTTTTTATTTCCTTATATAAAAACAACAGCCTATTTTATCATGTATTCAGTTCAAATGATCACAACAGTACAATACTTAACATCAGTTACACAATATGAGCTCTAATAGTGTGTTCCCAACATTTGGCTAGATTTACAAAATATGAGGTTGATAACATTGCCTGGACATCCATAAGTCTGACTTTATAAGTGTATCACTTCTAAGAATAAGAAAAACAAATAATATTATTTCTCCTGTAATATTTATCTGTTAAGTGTTTTACTTTCAAATTCAGTGCCTGGCAACCAATAAGAAACCCATTCTTCACTCCAGCAGTGAAGATACAGTTTCCTCATATTACAGAATAATTCTACTTGTTCAATTACAAGGCAAAGACAGCCAGATTCAGCAGTGTCTGAAAAAGGAAGTTAGTTTCTAAGTGGTGAACAGAGTTTATTTTTTCCAAGCTTTCAATTATAACTCAAGCTGAACGTTTTTACTTAAATATTGGAAAATGCTCAAACAAATTAAAAAATCCCAATGCTATAGTCCTAGTTTCTCATGGGAAAAAAAAAAAATAAAAATCTTGGGATGGACTTCTGCTTAGTGAGAACACGCAATGTCCTGGTTATTACTGCTCTGAGCCGTGGTGGCACCACCAGCCCTACCGTCCCTGCCCAGTCCTCTGGGGCTGCCCCCACCCTCACCCAAGCGAGGCATTCTCTTGTCCATCAGAATTAGTACATCTCTGCCTTAGAGGACTGTCCTGCACAGCCTGCAGATCAGGTTATCCTCCAAATAGTATAAAATTTCCCTGTATGCCCCAAAATACTAAAATCAGAAAAATAGTGAACACTTTATCCATTGTCTTAAAGGATTCTCAGTTTTTCTCTTACCATATTCTGTGACCCTCTGAGTAAGCAGTTTCTCATATTTTCTCCTTTTTAGCTGAACTTTGTAGCAGAACATAAAGTCTTGTCTACATGCAGCTCAAATACCAAATTAACTAAATGGATTAGAAAGCAGCCTAATGAAAACTGTGATCCATATTCACTCTTACTTCAGATTGCAGAGAAGAATCCACCAATTAGCTAAATTAATTTTTATGGGTTCTCTGCCAGGATTTCACCCATTCTGAAAACAACCTTGAAAATATGAATTAGCATCATTTGATCAATTCTTAAGTTGTTTGCAAACTAACTAAAATAATAGACAAATGGTTTGCCCATTGAAATCTACAGTAAGTCCCCAAAAGTTCACCAGAAAGCTCTGGCAAGGTCATCTTAATGTTTCATTCACCTGTCCTAGAATTTACCTTAAAGCTTTAACTCAAGTAGGAGAAATGGCTGAGTTTAGGTCAGATTTAGCTCTCATTCTAGCCAAGGATAAGCCAAATGATTTAACTTCTGATCATTTTAACAACAACATTAATCTGATTTTCTTATCGCATAATCCTAAACTACTCCTTTGGGTTTTTTTGGGAGGCAAACTATGTCAAAGAAAACAAGCAAACAGATCGCCTACTGATAATGTCTGAATCTAAATGCAATTTTGGTGCAACTTGCTGCACAGAACACAGTGGGTGCAGGATATCTTATTTATTACTGAGTGAGTGTTCCTGAGGTATATACTTCTAAGAGCACAGGAGATTACAAGTTTTTTTTCTGTTGCAGAAAACACACCATAAATTCTGTCTGTTTGTCCCACACCAGATGCCGTGGATTTTATGGGCCACTCATGCTTTTGAACCTGTTTGAATTTTAGCTGTGCTCTCACCCATTCTTCCATCAGGTGGCCAAAAAGCAGACAGCTGCCAACTGTTATGTGCTCTGTGGCTTCTCCAACACCCTTCTCGTTGCATTACTTGGTAGCTCCCAGCCATGAAGGTGCAGTTGATAGAAACAGGGTTCGAAGGGCATTAAGAGGCTTCCCATCCCCATGGAAGTTGAACAAGGTGCAAGCAACACAACTTCCAGCTGCCTTATAACTTCTAGGCTCAGACACTCAAGCCTGGTTTTGGTTATTTCGGCTTGTGGACAGAGATGATTGAAGTTACTAATCTGTCATGGCCAGGATAGGGATTTCCAGGTAAATACAGATTTTAAAGGGAAATCAGAGTTCTGAGAAATACAGGACATATTTTTTTCGCCATTTTACTCATGTAGTGACATGAATATTCATGTGGTTAGATGTGGCTGCCGTGGAAGCTCTTGAGAGAGCATATTATTTGTGAAAGCCATATTTGTTACAAATGCAAGTTGTCTTATTCAAAGCAACACAAGGTCAGTTTTAGCTTACATGCCTCATTTTTTCACTTGGTCACACTTTTTCTTCCATCTAGTTAAGTCATCTCACCCTCTTTTCACATGTTCTTTGTCCCTTTGGGAGGATGCACAACACTTTGTATAAACTCCCTGAGATGAACGCCATTTCAGGGAAGGTCATAATGTTATTTTCTGAAAATTACACGGTACAGTTAACTAATTTGTCTGAGTCATGCAAAATAGGGACAATTTCAAGTTTGATTCTGAATAAATCAAAAAAGCATAAGGATCTTAATGCAAAACAGCACCCATTCCATATTGTATTTCTAGCAAACTCTAAAGAGATAAACATTGTTAGTCCTAAAACATTCTTTGGTGTCTTACAATTGATTTTGCTGAAGCAGATTTGAAAGGGTGTGTCCAGGCTACAAGGGTCTGTCAGCAATGAATTGTGCCTTGATTGTGTTTTGAGTACATAATTCACCTCTATTCTTGAGAAGGTACTATACTTTTGAAAGCAGCATCTGGAGTCCCAATCTGCATTCTGCCACGGTAAATTTAGTTCAAATAATATTTTCCTAAGAAAGATGAAGAATTGTTTTATTAATTGCATCAGTATTAATTTTAATACATTTGTTTGTGTCCTGGTTTCAGCTGGGACAGAGTTAATTTTCTTCCTAGTAGCTGGTATAGTTCTGTGTTTTGGATTAAGTACGAAAATAATGTTGATAACACACTGATGTTTAGTTGCTGCCAAGCAGTGTTTACAATTAAGTCAAGGACTTTTCAGCTTCCCAGGCCCTGCCAGCGAGGAGGCATGAGCCTTCCGCAGGAGGTGCACAAGAAGCTGGGAGGGGGCACAGCCAAGACAGCTGACCTCAACTGGCCAAAGGGATATTTCATAACATATGACATCATGTTCAGTATATAAGCTGGAGGGCGTTGGCTGCAGCTTGGGAACTAGCTCAGTCAGCGGCTGGTGAGCAATTGTGCCGTGCATCACTTGTTTAGTATATTTTTTATCATTATTATTACTGTTATTATTATTAGTGTTATTATTATCCTTTTCTGTTCTATTTAACTGGTTTTATCTCAACCCATGAGTTTTTCTTTTTTTCAACTCTCTCCCCCATCCCACTGTGGGGGGGAATGAGCGAATGGCTCTGTGGTTGTTTTAGCTGCCTACCAGGTTAAACCATGGCAGTTTGTGGGGAAAATCATCATCTCCTGAACCTCCTCTGCTTCCCGTCAAATATATCTTTACTCACTGCTATTGTCACCACACCTCCCAAATTCCTACACATACGTCCCATAGTCCAGCCACCACTGTGCTTCTTTGTGCTGTTTTAACCCAGCAACTGGTCAGTTCAGCCATTTCTTGGCTGATCACCTTGAATATGATTTAAAAGTATTTTGGCGAGGTTAAAGCATTCCCCAAAGGTTACGTATTAGGCTTAGCTCTTTAATGAGTGCCATGTGCACCTTATCTGTCCCGGGGCTGTTCCATCTGGCTAGAGGTACCAGCTCACTGTTGCTCTGTTCCTTCTTGTTTGTCTTGAGTTTCTGAACCTCCCAAGACCATATTTATAAGTCATTGCACCTCCCTGCACTTCTAGCAAGACGTGAAATCCATGTGAGACAGAGAGGAACCTTAGATCTAAATAATTTCACTGAATACATCTTCAACTGTGAATTTTGCATAAGCGCCATTCATAACTACTTGAAATTTCTGCAACATCAATTACTTGACTATCTAAGGAGATAGAGATGAAATAGTTTGATTTTCTTTCTGCCTGAGTCAAATTTCTACTACAAATAGTCAATTTTACACTATGGGTATCCATATGAAATTCTATATCTATGAACATACTGACCTGTAAACCTGTTTGCTACAGTATTTATGAAAAACTAACATAACGGGGTGATGTGAAGAGATGAAATATGCAGAATTATAATTAAATACTTGTAAAACTACCTTTTTTCAACTTTTACCTAGCCTTAACCTCACTCTGCCTTGATTATTATGTGTTTTTACCAAATATTTGATTAAATGAGTCATCAGTTACTCTTAGTTAATTCCTAAATATATCTCACATTTCAGCTCAAGTTCTGTTATTTAGTTCCTGGTTATTAGCCATTAACATACGGAGATTGGATATGGCACATACCCCATACCTATAATATTTTCTGCATGTTGTCTTTAGACTAGTTAGTTTTTCAGCAAGGTTTTAAAACATATTAAATACTCTTCCTCCTCCCCCCCGCAGATTTTCACAGTTCTGAGATGGCAAATGACTATTTTTTGTGTTGTATTTTTTTCTTACCCTAGGAAAGCTTTGTGTACTGTTGAAGCAGTGCCAAAGCTGAGTGAGTTCCAGTTTTCCCATTAGTTGCCAAGAAGGTGTTTGTAGTGCACCAGCATCGTGAACTGAGAGAGATACCCTCTCTCAGCAAAAACTACCATCTCAGCATAAGCAAGCCAATCAATAAGTTAATGGCATGAATCAATGTGAAAGATTTGGGAGAGATCTTAATTAAAGAAACAACTGCTGATACAAATTATGTTTCCAATGTATTGATGTAGCAGAGGGCACGAGGTTGAACGGAGATGAGTGCTGATCAATGCCTTTAACATTTGCATTCCTTTTCATCAGAAACCAGCTCTCTTCATCCGTACGCATACAGGCACGCACACACGCAGACACACATCGCTACCACCAGCACCTCAGAAGGGCTTTGGTTTCTTTGTCTTTATTGATTCCTATAGCACTCGTCTGGAGGCTATTATGGTCGCCTCACTTTACAAGGTGAAATGAAGGTCTCCACAGACAAGATGATGCTCATTCCTTTAGACCTTCCTGGATACTATCTCAATACATTATATCAGTAAGAAGAGCTTTGCCTCACTGTGAACATCATAACCTATATGTTGCAATGTACAGATGTAATAGGGAAACATAAGTGTAACTTTGGCAACTTATAGTCACACAAAAAATAAAGACAGTATTCGCTAACACAAAAGGGCAAGCATGTGCGTTTGTACACGTGTGCGCGCGTGCGTGCATGTATTCAAGAGAGACACAGACAAACAGATGGACAGAGGGAGAGAGAAATAGAAAAAGAGCATTCTCCAGTGGCTGAACGGCACAAACATCCAAAGTCAATAGCTGGTTTCCCCAAGTGATTCAATCTGAGGTACAGTTTAAAGAGACATCAATCTGTGATGTCAGCAATGCTTAACATATAGCTAATGGAGCTTCCAAAGATCAATATTCAAACCTGCCTTCTTTTCATGCTGGAAACTCACACCACTGCAACATCTTCTGCTAGATGTGAAGTATATTTTATTTTAACTACTTTTATCACTGTTAGTCACATTTTCGTTAGATCAGATGTTGGTGTGTTTGTTTTGCCTTTTTTTTTCTTTTTTTTTAATTTGGGAGGGGAGGAAGCTTTATTCCCTAGGATGCCAAAAAGTAATTTAAACTTTAGCTCAGCTGGTAGCCATGTAATCCATCTTATTTTCCTGTCAGGTTTTATAATGAAGTCAAAAGCAATCCTAAACTGGTGACATAATAATCTAATGCTGTGTAGTAATGATTATGCTGGATCCAAAAATATGTTTTTACTGCATACACAAATTGAAGAAATAGAGCAATTTCAATTATCATCATCATAGTAGTAACTCAGAGCAACAACAATAAAAATATCTGATAGGAGGAGAAAAAAGTACATTTTTAGCTACTTAAATCATAACCAAGACTCAGTGAAAAGGCTGAAAAAAATGAAAAGACGGAAAAGTATCTTTCAATAAAATACCAATTTCCTGTGATAGAATCGCTGGGTGTTTCATTAGTTGCTTTTAAGAGGCCATAGGAGAAGCAGGGGAATCTAAAAGATTGAAGCCATTAGCACTGTTCTAAAATAACGTCCTATCTAGAGCTAAACCATAGCATGCATCACATTTATTAGAGAATGGTTCTATTGACACATCACGGTATATGTAAACTCACTGAATATATAGCTAAATGATTTAAATATTAAGTGAGCCCATGCTTCCAAATGTTAGTTCAAAGACTGGTAGAATTGGAACTCCACTCTAATCAGGCTTTCCCATTTCCTTCTCCCACAAGAAATAAAAGAAAAACAAAACCAAGTCAAATTAAGTTGTTAAATGGTTTAAGGACTTGATATCTTTTGCTGTTAATTTAAAGGGCTGAGCTGCAGCTCATTTCTTTTCATCTTTACAGCAAAGCACAGGGTGACCCCAAGGGTCACTGAGGATTATCTCTGTGTCTTTCTGTTCCATCTTACGTTATTAGTTTACACTGCAAATGAGAAACTGATGTCAGAAATATGCCAAACATTATTATAAATATAGAAGAAGCCAGGGTGAAGTCTGATAGGTCTGTGGCTTAGCATGTAAAGGTCTCAACAGCAATTAGTAATTGAGATACATCCACTGTAAGGTGGAAACTGTCATCTGAAGAGCAGAAAATATTTTGTTATTATGTCAATAATTTACATGAAACACAATTCTGAAATGTCAAACACTAAGTAGGAAATGTATTGATGACCCTATAATAAAAAAACAATATCAAATTGCTAGAGCAATGTTTTAAGGTAAAAAAAAGGTACTGAAGTCATTACTACTCTTAAATTGACTCAAATTTAGTATGAAGTTACTTTGCATTTTTCCATATACTTTCTTTGCTTGGCCTTAAATTTTGCTTTTTGTCAGCTTTTATAATTGTTTTAATTGTGACATAGTATTGTAAATGGTGTGTACAAGAAGATAAGAACTTTCTCCATTAATGAACAGCCTTACTAGTCATACAAGGACTTTTAGTTAATTAGCATTCAGGAAAAATACCATAGGATACAATATTATATCTCTGCATTATCGCAGAGGGGGGGGGAACTAGCCATTATATTCATCATTGGAAGAACAGCCCAAAACCAGCCAAAGCAGAATTTAACATTCAAAATACTTTAAGTAGAAATTGACTGTTAAGAAAGTGAGAGAGCAAAATAGTTAACGAGCAATGATATTTGGGGAGAAGAAATTGCTTTGGCATAGCAAAATCCACTGCACCTTTTTCAGTGTTATGTAAAAGCTAATGCCTTGGTATCAGAAGCTTTATATGAAAGATAGGCATTCAATTTTTTTGACTCTCAATGCAAGTTACTGGAAAGATGTGTTTGATAAATATGTTATGTTTATGTGATATTGCCTTATACTATATTACGCTAATAAATCAGAAAGCATGAAGGTCACACATTTGAATAAAGATGCTGCCTTCGTAGCACGTCTTTCTTTTTAACCTAGTCTGTAATGAAGTTAGAAGTTAATGAAGTGCTGTGACACACAGAGGACGCCTGCATACACACACACACACACACACACGTGCGCATGCGCGCACACTCACACAAGGGCTGATCATTAAGGCAAATGCAGCAAGTGAGAGATGTCATATACCCCACTTTTATTAATGCAAAGAAATGAGATGTTCTGGCCGTCACCAGCAGAAAGTTAAAAAAGAAAAACAAAAAAAACACCTAGTGGCTTTGTTTATTAAAAAAAAAAAAAAAAAGAATCTCTGTACAATCAGGTGACCAGGTCTTCCATTCAAATTTCATATCACTGTGTTTCTCTCATCATCCTCTTTAGCCAAGATCAATCTGCACATGAAGAGAGTAACAGAAGCCTCTAGTATAATTGTCTAGGACTTTCTAAGAAATCCTTGTTATGCTTTGAATCCCATCTTGTAGAGCACTTAGTGTATCATATGTACAGAAACATTGTTCAGGTTTCTAGATTTGTAAGTTCATTTTCCTTTTTGTTTGTTCTAATGATTCATTCTCTCCCATTTCCCATCTCAATACGTTATGTGTATTCCTGCATTGTAAACCAAGGAAAATCAAATATTCCAAGTTCAGAATAAGCTCCAGGCATGGAACTGGGAACTGAGCATGGGAACAGGAGAGCCAGAACTTCTTCGCTCAGTTATGCTGCCAGAGCCAATGGCCCATGGCCCTGCTTCAGCTCCAGTATTCCCCAGTGCCTAACTACACGTTGATCTCTCGCCAACAGGGCCACAGTCATTCCCCTGCACTGTTAAGATAATTTTATAAAATCTAACTGTCCGGTATTATTTGACAGCATTACTAAAGAGAAGTCAAGGAAGACATAAGGCATTGAAATGCAAAAAAAAGTTTTGCTCTGGTCTGTTTTTGTAATGAAAAGATCAGGGAATAGGTAAAAAGAAAAAAAAAAAAAAGACAAGTGTGTTTGAGATGAAAAGATTCTGTGGAATTCACGAGGACTTCACAAGGTAATTTCATTTGGGGAGTGTGAAAATAAGTGAAGATGAACTCTATTCAAGTCCTAAGATTTTAGCCTGAGATACTGCAGACTTAACTGGCAGAAAGACAGAAATGGGGGTGGGCAGAAGGAGACAGCGGGTCATCAGTATCTACTGACTTGGGTCTGCTGCATGGGTACTTCAGCATATAACTTCTAGCTGTCTCTTCCTGAAGGTCCAAGTGCGTGTATTAAACCCAAAGATCACATATAATGTGCAAGGGAAAATCTGATTAAAACATCCAGCATGCAATCTACAGCTCGACAAAAGTTCATTTTAGAGATAGGGAAGTTTTCGAAGTCCTAGTTACCTATTCAGGAACTTGGACAGTTTTACTCAGTTTGTGCATTATTCCCAGGGTAACTGTTCAGAGGAAAGCAAAATTATGAAACAGAACAACAGCAACAATACCAAGAGATATGAAAAAAAAAAAAAAAAAAGCAGCAACAAGCTGCTGGAAATCAGTAGTGCTTAGTTTAAATATCACTCTGCGGAACAGTTAAGATAAAAAGTGTCTTCAATAAACAGCCAAATGTCTCCTGATGTTACTTTCCAATTTGCACTTATTCAGCTTTTGCCATAGTTTCTTCTTAAGCTAACATTCATGGAACACAAACTTGGCCCACTGTGAGGTGAAATCCCATTTATTTCAATTGAGGCTACACAAGACAAACAATTATAAATGATACTTTCAAGATGCTGGGAGAAGATAGAGGAGAATTTCTTTGACTGATGTAATCATAACAGTAAATATCAAAAGAAAAGAGCAAGTGCCTAGATACAGGGAAACAGAAAATTCAGTTTCTGTTGTTTATGTCTAAATTAAGAGTCAGCCTTCACTCAGAGCTGAAGTGGAGCAGGCCCTTCCCTATCCCTCATGACTTAAGTGAGCTCATGAGGAGCAGGCATTAGCAATATACAGGGCTGTATTTGTAACAACAAAGTAAAACAAGAACAGCTAGTCAGTGGTATACAGTACTTTACAAATTGCCATCCTACAAGTGAGGCTGAAGAGCACTCCCAGATGAGGTGCTTTTTCACCTAACATCTTATTACCTGTTACTTGCATTGGCTTATGCAGCATGTTTCTTTATACTCTTCGGGTCACGATAGTGAAGAGATGGCTCTTTACTCTGGCAAACTGCACTAAAATTCCACCAAAGCACTGATGGGTTCACTGAGACTAAGTTAGAGACTTGATGTTTTTAAAGGACTTAGCCTTTGTGGCTCTACTACATGCTGCTAAGTCTCTGGAGCTCAGACTTCTTTGCAAAGCAGATTATATATCTTTCCCGTAGTCAGAGAAAGAATTTTTTGAAGAGCTAGTAGAATGTCCAAGTCATGTTCATTTGGATGGTCTCCTAGCCAAAGCAACCCCAACAAGCTTGAAGGAGTGTTTGTTAGTGAGAGAATTCACTCTCTATGTGAACACAAGCTTCCTTGCCCCTTAAGATGCCCACTAAGAATTGCTAGATTAAATGCCTACAGGTAGATGGTAGCACAAACAACCTGCTATGGCAGAAAGCAGGTTTCCTCTATCTTTTCAGGATATAAAGATACATAGAATTAAAGCAGTTTCTTTAAGGTCACATTTTAAATTGATCATATTATGACTTAACTATCATAGCAGGGAAAATGATGAGGGATCTCATGCTAGGCTATTAGTACATCTAAATATGCTGGAGGTACTTGGCTTCTTGCCTCATGCATTACATCACACAGAGTACCATAAGTACCTGTGTCGCATTTGTGTGTCACAGGCTTTTTTAAATGGCAGAAATATTCTAAGAAAGCTTTTTAAAAATTTCATTGAATTTAACATTAAATTGCTACTTTCTCTGTGTACTAATGTTTTAAATAGAATATAATCATTTAAAATTAAAAAGTCACAAGACGACATTTCTAAATGATCAAGCTGCCATCTAATCTATCTAATGGATTTTTTGAAATATTTTAATCAGTTTAATTCTTGGAATCTGTCCTAGGTCTTCAACTATTCACTGCAGACAGTAAAGCAGTTAGCTACCCGTTTACTACATAGCATGGCACCATGGAGAAAGACTGAAAACAGCAAGTTTGAAACCATATATCATGGCTTCTCAACACATGGAAAGATATTAATTTCCCTTTTCCATGTATGCCTATGCACTGCACAGAAAAGAGAGACATACAGATTTGTGTTCACACCTACATTCACTTTCCCTCAGTATAGCCCTCAGAAGTTTCTGAACTTAGTTAAAATGTTGAAAAGCCTTTCCTGTGTGAATCTCTGCAAAATGTGAGCTGTGTGTATTGATGAACGCAGGAAGTTCTGAAGATTGGCTACCGCTCTGCTGTTAAACTAAGCAGAGCCAAAGCACAGGCTCAAATACTCCCCAGGTTGGTTTTGCCTTGGTCGGACTTGCATCCTTTCCAGATGGCACTCAGGCATACTTCGGAGGGCTAAATGATTCAGAAAATATTACCAAGAGGCACTATGCATGATGCTACTTTGCTTTTTAAGATGATAAGATTTCAACTGTGTGGACATACGTGCTGTGCTGTGTCACATGCCCTCAGGGATCGGAGAGCAGACACCCAATCTTTTTATTTGCAAGCATAGACACAGCCCTTTGGGACAGTGCTAAGTATAGAAATTAAAACAAAATATCATCCACTTCTAAGATGGGTAGTCTGACTATCCTTCCTTTGGCTCCTGGGCAAGGGGCTGTTCCAGAATTCCTTGGCAGTGAGCGAGGAAGTGACTGCTTAAGATGCTGCCTAGTAGTAGTCAGCAAGTAGGCTTTGTGTACTTACCTATTTGTCTCTGCAATAGTCACTCTGTAAAATTCCTTCTGTTCTTGTCTAGCATAGACTGAAGAAAAGGGCAATTCCTCAATTTATTTTTAACGAGAGATGGGCTCTTTTCAAGGTCTTGATGCACGTGTCAGAGGATGCCCTATTTTTATTTCAGGCGTGCTCCAGAAAATGATCCATGTAACGTAATCCTATTTGTCAATAAAATATAGAACATAAATATGTATGCGGCTATTGCTTGTTTAATTAAGTGGTTAAGATACTGCATTATTTTTCCATTGCAACAGTGAACTAAGGCCACATTCTAGTCAATCAAATGCTCTAATAAAATAGAGTAGCAACAACAGATTTAAGGACAGTTTCTACCTGGATACATCCAAAAAGAAGGCATACAGAACAGTAATAAAGCAACACTGATACTAGAGCAGTAGGTATTTGATTTTAAATTTTGAAGCACAGAAGTTATAATTTAATTCCCCCCCCGAACTCATTTAAATATATTTATTGTCTGAAACATAAATGTGCATTATATATGTGTGTGTGTATATAGTTTTCAGACAGCAGTTGAAGCATTTTAGAGGTACCATATCGTATCACAGTACTGGAAGCCTACATGTCTTTTGTAACATGCGTCTTTGGAACATGACATAAAATGCTTTTATTTACAGAAATGACTTGTGTGTATACATGAAAAAAAAAAAAAGAAGTCATAAATATTATTAAAATTATCATCTCAGGGTCATTGGATTTTGCTTGGGTTTTGAAGGAGACAAAATAAGACACTTTTAGTGAAAGAATAAATAATCAGCTCCAAATAGCCTATCAGCATATCAACATGGCAGGGCACACAAAATATAGGTCTTACTCAAACTACAAAGCTTTCTGAGTGTCCCAAATGTGACAAAGGTGCATAAAAGGATCTTAAGCAACTGTGCTTTAAAGAATAATTCTCAAGGAGAATGCCGCACTCTGATTCTGAGGCTATAACAAGCATTAAACTAAGATAGATGTGAGTCCCTCCCTCCTGTTTTCCAGACAATAACATGGATAAAGGTCTGGGCATGCAGCAGGTATGTCTGAAGATTTGTAAAAGAACTTGAGGTCGTTGTTACTTCTCACTCCTCATTTCATGTTGATTTTTTTTACAGTATAAAGAAAAAACATGACATATGAAATAATATTTTACAGAATAAATACATTGCTCAGAGTAAAAGGGCTATTCTTAAACAAGTTATATATTTAACCATTATGATCCTCAGATATTTTCTTTCATAAATTAGCATCTTTAGGGTCTGATTTAATTGCGAGCAGTCTGGGGGCACTTTGTATGACAAAGTTTATTAAATTTCATGCCTTAAAACGGTTAGTATTCTTTGAAGTGTAGGGAACAAATATTCTCCCTCTCTTACCTTTGTACAGAAAGTCATCCATAATGATGATCTGACTGACTAAACAAAGTATATTCAAGGAATATGGACTTTGAAATATTATTCTCTATTAAATGCAATATTATTCTCTTTTTATGCAATATTACTTATTCAGAGTATCAGAGAAAAAAATTACAAGGTAGTCTATGTTTTATTTTTTTGGCATTTAAAGTGTGTCCAGTTATTGGGAAAACACCCAGTTGGTTTTATGATTTATCAGCCTCGGTGTTTCAGTCACTTGCCTACAAGACAATGGCATGGCTTCAAGTTTGCACGAGCTGTCTGTATGTTATGCTGATGTGAATAGATTTATATTTTAGGAAAGGATATACTCCTCATTTAAAACAGAGACAAAGCTCATATTGATTTCTATTAGACACAAATTTGGATCAATGGCTAAGATTTTCAAAAGGATAAACCTGAATTTAAACTCCTAAAAACCAATATTCAGTAATATAAACAAATGGTCTGATTTTCAGAACTACTGAGTATCCAAGAACTCTTGTCGAGATTAAATGTTTTGAGAACTCAATATTTTTTTAAAAAAGGTCATTTATTTGTATATCTAAATATAGACTTTAAGAATCTAAATTTAGGCTCCTATTTTTAGAATTCTTGGCCTAGATGTTATGCAAATGCTTCACACACTATTTACACAGTAGTTTAGGAGGTGAGATGAATACTATATCCTACATTCCAGTTCTAGTTCTCTATACTGGTTTCTTCAGTCATATCTGCCAAATATATTTGGTTGCGTCTGGCTTTAATACAAGTTATTAAAATAATAATGCTGCAATAAATTAGTAAATATTATGGTGCTTTTCTGTATAAAATAAAATATTTCCATTCTGTTCCTCCAAATATACCAGGTTTTATGTGCATGTATTCTGAAATCTGTAAATACAGATTCCTGTATTTACACATATACCTAACTCTCTATATTTAAATCAATATTAATATCGAAAATTATATTGGTATGGATACATGTGCACACTTATAGACATTTTATGGAAAATGTGAATTGTCAGTAAATAATGTTATACTCTACAAAAGGTACTCCTTCCTGTCTTTCAGATGGAGAATCTCAAGGAATCAAGAAGGATTTAAATGGACCAGAAATTACTTGTTTAATAAAGATAAAACTCCTGAAGTATGAGATACTGTAGTGAAAGGGTGTGCATGTTTGGCTAAAATATAGTAATCTGCAGTTGTGTATATACAAATAAATGTGTTCCAGTTGCTGTTCTCAGTTTCTTAAACCTGTGCCTGCTGGCTAGAAAATTTCCAAGCCCAATTGCCATGTAGTGATGAGTTCAGCCATCTTTAAATATAAGAAAGAGATTGGGGCAAAGGTAAGAATCTTGTCTTACTGAGAAATTATATTTAGGGTGGGGGGCAGAACAACCAAAACCTGATTGTGAAGAACTGAGGAATGATTAGATGAAAATTAGTGAAGATTTTTATACTTTCTGATCCTTCACATTTCATATTGTATTGATAATTGCAGCATTCTTAGCTATGACTCCTTCTTCTGAAAGAGACAGACTTTGCATGTGTAGCAAATTGGCTATATATTCAGAATGCACTGAAATTTGCAGCAAATATGCAATTGCAAATGTGTGTCAAGCCATGTGTCATTTTCTAATAGCAAATGGAGAATATGTCTATGATAAGAGAATATTCATTCAGGGGAAGAATGTGGACACCCTTAGCTGAGAAACATTTCATACTTCAAGTGTCCATATCCCAAATTCCAGTCCAAATGTTCAATTTAAACAATGATATTTTCTATATATGTTCTCAGAGTCATGTGGCCACTATGCAATTTTCTTCAACAGAAGGATAGCTGAAGCTACTCTTCATCAAAAGGATTTAAAATCAGCTTTTTAACCTAAAAGTGAGCTTTTCTGATTGCTCCTAAAACTTGAAGTATAAATGTTCAAATTGTAGACCAAGACTACCAGAAACTTGGGTCAGAAAATACTTTTTGATTAAGAAGTAAAAGGTTTTGTAGAAATTTTTTTACATTTTTGGTCAAAAAGAAAAAAAATATTTGTAGTTGGATTTTTTCCCCCAGTTCATTATCAATGTATTATTTGGTTTCAGTTGCTGAAAACTGGGATTCAGTCTTGAGGGCTGGCCAAACACCGGACTGATGAGTGAGTGACGACACTGCGGAGTGTCCATCCACAGAGTTGTACAGAATTTGACTCGACACAGCCCTGAGCCACCTGATCCATGTTGATCCTTAGGCAACCTCCAGACGTCCTTTGCAACCTAAATTATTCTGTGATTCTGTAACTACTCTTTCCCTCTTCAATATCAAAATTTCAGTTCCTACTAATTATAGAGCAATTTGAACAATTTATGTCTTTTTTGGAATATGCTGTGGATTATGGATCCAGCTATTTCTTTGATGTCTTTTCTCCCTACAAACAGAAAGGAAATAATATCTCTGGTAATGCTTTGAAGGTTTTTCGTCTTCTGAAAGGAAACTGCTCTAGGAGAGTCTCTGGACAAGCTTCTCTGAGGAGAGCAGAGACTGAATGAATAGCCTAAAGCAGCAATCAACTGAATCAACAACCTAATGGCAGCAATCAGTTCCCACAAGGACGTTTCTTCTAAAGCACAAAGGACACAGATATGTAAAGATAATGAAAAGGAGGAGTCAGCATTTAGCACAGATTCCTGAGTAATACTTTCACTGAAAAACGACAGGATCATCACCATATGATAATGATTTACACTCGCACAATATATTTAAAATACCTAAGTTGATAGGAGTATTTCCTACTCCTTCCATTTTTCTAGACCCCTTAAAGAAGACAACTAGAACATCAGCTGACTCAAACAGTCGGAACAGTTGCTGTTCAAATACAGTGCCAAGTTTAGGACTCCAACACACCAATCCATTACCACAGCGTAGCCAAGCTAATGTATGTCAGATGACCTTTGGGAACTCTGTGTGTATTCCTAGACCACCAAAAATGTGAGCTATAACAACTTCATATAGTTTTCTTTCACTGATTTTTTAGCTAATAGGTTTCATTTCATATTTGCCATAGGCTCTGTGGGTATGATAACCATTACTGTGATCACAATTGGTATATATCAATTTATTAAACTTGTGGATATGTCTGAATTCTTAGGACAGAGAACAACCGATAAGACTCCAGGATTCAAGAGAGGACCAGCCCTAACCTTTGGTTCAGTGTTTTGTAAAAATCACTTTGTTCCTACTTTTATTCTGTTACTTGATATTATGGATAGTATGGCATCTTCTTTCCTGCCATTGGCAAATTTCAACAGAAGGTACATACGTCCCTTTTTCAAACTCTCTGGAAGTCGGGTATGTCTACAACTACCTTTTTATAATTTGGGTGGAGCAGAATTTTCTGTTCAGGCTTTAAGAATTGTGCTTAGTTTAGCTGCTTTTATTTGTTTCTCCTTATGCACTGAATGCTTCCATTCTGGTAGAGAGATTTTCCATGCAGAAGTACATTCATATTTGAAAATAAAAATGAAATGGAACCTTTGCTAATACTAGAGAAGTATTTTCACATGTACTCTAACCCACTCAATTACTTTTCAGTCAATGACTAAGTAAATCACCAGATATATCATTAGCCTACTAGGTATTGATTTGCTTGCTAACTTAACTCATGGTAAATGAAGGCTGGCCTTGAGCTGGAGATCAGGGACTATTTTTTGCTCTACTTCTCTAGAGTCATGATCCATTCTTCAGCCTTTAGCATATAGCTCTAAAATAAGCGTGCATATAGTAAGTAAACATAAAGCAAGTAAATACATAAATGTAATGGATGGATATGAAGCAACCCAAAATTTGTAACCTCATAAGAGACTATGGATTCTTATATTCTCTGTGTGCCCAATATTGTAGTTTTTGCTGATGGCAAACTCGCATCAACATTAAATCAAGCCTTATAATGGCACCATATTCAAAATACTTAATTTGAGAGTCCTCTGGAGTCCCAATTCAGAGGTCACCCCTACCATTTCAAAGGAGAATGCTACAGGGACGTTGATAGAGATTCCATCCTCAGCAACAGATTTTTAATGTGTTCTGCTAGTACGTGTTTAATGTGCAGCTGTAGCCTACAGAATTTTAAAATAAAACAAACCCATGCATTGCGCTTTTAGAAATAGATAGTTATTCATGGGATTTTCCCTATGTTTTGCCTGGTCTTCAGACACTGGCGGCTGAGAAACATATACTGTTCTTTTCAGCTGCATAACTATCCTGCTAGCGATTAATTACTTAGATACTTCTGAATAAATAGGATGTAAAGAAATACCTAACAAAAGCCTAATGCGTCTCCAATGATGGCAACTCCGCACTATGCCTGAGATGAATATCCTTTTCAATTTTTTTTTTGAAAGACAAGTAGATTATTCAAAATTATGGCAATCAGATACTGGCAGAGAAGAAAAATAGCGATATGCTGAACAGAAATCACTTAAATGCTGCAAGTCTTGATAATATAATATTTCCACAACTGTTTCTGTTTAAAACTAATAAAAATAAACATAAAACATTCCCTTCTCCTCCTATCAAATTCATTACTTTGAGCGACAAAATGACAAAATGATTAGCTGTTAATAAGGCCCTGGTTTAAAAGATTGACTGACATTGCATTACTCATTTAATTTCCGCTTCTCCTAGGTTCCTTTTTTTTTCTTCCTCCAAGCACAGAGGGAATTAATATTATCACATCAAAGGCCTCCCTTTAAATGGGGGAGAAAAATCATTTAAAAGGACAGAGGCTGTGATTATTCAAACTAGGTTATTTGCACCTTGTATATATAACGATATCATGGTACAACTTCATTTTGTTCAAATTGCTGTCAGTCACTAATAGAAGAAATTTGCTTCCGTTTTATCAGCGCTATTGTGTTCAGTCAGATTTGTGGGTGTGGGACGGGGGGTTCAGGGTGGGCATTAAACATGAAATCTGATAAGAAGGATATGAGGAACGGGGAGTAAGGAAGGCACCGAGCGAAGGGAGACTGATTGTGAATCCAGCATTCACAATGCAAATGCTTTCCCCGCTCTGCTCTTCCTTCCTTCGTGGTTTTCTTCCCTCTGTGTGCGCATTGTTTTTATTTAAAGACACAGATACGACCACACGCTAAAGTGCAAGCGTGAGCCTCTGTGGAATATGAGATTTAGCAATACAACTCTGTGCTCTGGTATTTTATTTCCTTTCACTTTGATTCCTGACAGACAAATTATTCTAGGGATGATTTAACACCTAAAGATGTATGTCATATTCCATAAAATAGTTGTATCGGTGCGAAAAATTATGAGTGGCACAACCCTTGGCCTAGCAACAGCCAATGATCTATCAGCATTTAAGACTTGGCAGATTGAATTATTCCCCTCTCTAACTGTAACTGTGTTAGGGCTTGCATGACAAACAGTCCACTTGTCAAATATTTATCCTTCCTCCTAAAAAAAAAAAAAAAAAAAAAAGGCGGAGGGGGGGAAGATTGACCAGGAGAAGGAGGGGGAATATAAGTGGTAAAAGACCAACCACAGCATGAAATATGAAACATAAATCACTGGGGTCAGGGAGAGCAGGGGAACTTGGTTACTAAGGCTCCAGATGGATTAAATAACGCACGTCCTGAGGGAGGGTGGGAAGGCGAGCGCTGAAATAATAACCGAACAGAATGCTCCTATGTCGAAAGGTTTGAAGACAAGCCTTGTTAATTCAGAAAACAGCAGAGTTAAATTAGCCCAGGTCCCTGTGAAAAGTAGTGTTACATATTGTGCAGGAGAGATAAATTTTCACTCACTCTCTCCAATACACTGCCCACTGACAGGTGACTGCTGTGAGTAGTTCATTAAAATGTCCAATTCATGGGAGACTTTCAAAATTTATAATGCTTCCTATAGACAACAGGGTCAAGTTCAATGAGAAAGGAAGAGAGCAAAGTAACTAAAGGAATTATTCACTAATTACCTTTTAAACACATTTGCAATTTTTTTTTTTTTCAACAAGTGTTAACTTACTTTTAATGCCTCCAGGTTTACAGCTTTAAATCAGAGAGGGAGATCAGAGTTCAGCACACATCCCTGTTTTCACTGTCCTCAGGATGGAAGATTTTTGAACATGTAAGACCATGTGCTATAGCCCTTAGAGTAAACGATTTTAGAAGATATAGGATCAGACCTTTAGCAGCGAATGTAACAGTAATGGTACTTTTAATTAGGTTTCATTTACCTGTAAGCCAAGAATATACATTGAAGTTCAGTAATTACCAGTGGGGTGGATAGTAAGTACTGCATATTATTAAAACTACTGGACATCTGTGACAAGAGCTTTTTGCATGCAAATAACCTTGTAGTATTATCTGGGATGAAGTATCTTTTCCTAATGGAATACATGGAGTAGAATTGTTTCGCAAAATTTCAGCCATAATGATTAAGGTATTCCAGAAATATTCTAAAATATGAAGGATTATTTGCTTAGCCCAGGCTACAAAGTTTTTTAAATAGGAAACTATATTCTACAGGATTTGGAGGAAGGACTATAACAATGGCAGGAAAATAGGGCATACTATTTGTTTTCTTTTGAAAACCTTTCCCAATTTATCTATAGCCTAGTGAAAAATATACTTCCCCATGCTAAACTGGGTGTGTTCATCCATGTTGATGGGTGAGAAGGACTTTTCCTGAAATTGTAGCTTTAGGCTGCTGCTTTCTGTGTCAGGTTTCCCACATCTCATCATGCCTCTGCCATCTGCAAAGCATTCCAGCATAGGGTTTAGTCTCGCTCTTAGTCCTCACAGAGATGACAAATATTATTGCTGCCAGTTTCTCCATTAGCTCAGCCTTGAGTCCTGAGAAGACCCAAAACCCAGAGAGCTATCTATAGAATATTTTGAATTGTCACTATAACAGGAATATATATTGGATGCTTGTGACTGTGTATAAGCAGGATAAAATTGGTCAACAACTTGACTGTCTTCTGAACGAGAGATAGCGATGGACGGTTAGAACATGAGAACTGAGATGTTGGGATGAGGAATAGGACAATAGATTAGTTCAAGTGGGTGGAAGAGTCCTTTTTGTCAAAAGAACAGGAAAATGTGATTAATTGAAAATTATTATGAATGAGATAGAAGAATAAATGAGTCAAAGGAAGTTGGGAGAAGAGTGCCAAAGGAAAACTGGAAGCTATTCAGCAAAAATCTTGGAAACGCAAAGACAGAATGTGGCTAGGCCTTTATAAAGGCTAAACTTAGCTAAGGACAGAGAGAGTAATTGGGAATTGCTGCCAGCATCAAGGAAAAGATTTCCAGGAATTTCCAGGGAAAGGTGAGCTACCTTAACAGGCATTATGTTGTTTTCTAAACAACAAAAGCTTTGTTAATTAATGTAATACCATGTTCAGAAATTTATTTTAGGGACATCAAAGGATCTTGTATTGTAGAAGTTAGAAGATGTGTAGTGAAACTGAAGGAAAGGAAGAAACAGAACAGTCTCATGGTTAGGACTATGTGAGAAAACTGGAGTGGATTTCAGATTAAGACAGCTAAATTTAGGTGCCGACATGTGAACTAGGTGCTGCAGCTCCCCTTGTACTCAGCTAATTACAACAGACTCAATACAGTTAATGGAGACTGAAGGGCTGCTCGGTTGGGCATGTGGGTATTGCCTTCGGGGTGAGCTGATTAACTCTTGAGACTCCGTTGACTCACAGGCTGGTGCTGTCAGGATTCAAACCCTTCAGCTTCAGAGACTGTTGGCGACTGTGCTGCAGACTGCCTCTATGTTCCTGGCCAAGAAATTTTTAAAGATTTTTTTCATGAGATCACTATCTGCAAGTTGCTCAGGGGTTCTTGTTTGGATGATTACAGACCCAAGGACTTGATTGGTATAAGCACTGAGAATTCACAGCTGCAAGTACAGCAGATAAAAGTCGTCAATTCAGCTTATGAAATGCTATCTAATTACAGTGTCTTTGAAAAAATTCAGGCAACAGGCCTCTGAAATTCAGCATCATATTTGGAAGTACCTTTGACATGAATCTCATTCCAGTTCAGTACCTTCTGCAGGGGGATAAATCCCCTTTTGTTCGTTAAGTCCGTGTATAAGAGAATGATCAACAGTATAGATAAACCATGAAGGATGTTCATCATTGCATCTTCAGAAGAACCTTGAATAAAGGGGTATGTCCTGGAGACTACACAATGAATGGTGAAGGGAAAACAGTATAGTGAATAGTTACTTGTAGGAAAACAAGGTCCTCGGGGGGGGAAGATTTGATCATATTATTAACATCTTTATAATAATAAATACACTGACAGAGTGCAATTTTAATTCTGGGGTTTTCTAATTTTTTAATGCTTGACTTTGCAACCTTAATAGCTTGTTTTAATATATTTTTATGTGCAATTATATAAAGTGCAGAACATTTTGATTTATTGCAAATGAATATTCTTTGCTAGAGTCGTGTACATCATTAGTTCAAGTGGAAGAGCAGCATTTAGATTATATGTGTTTAGAATGTTGTGTTATGTCTTTCTAAGGCATATCTGACCATATTAAAAAGCTCATGAAAATGGGGAGTGAGAAGAAAATGTCAGATGTGATTCAAACAGCCAGCTTTTTGGATGTATTTGTAAATTTGTTCATAATTACTCAGAACGTTGTTTTTAGAAATAAATTACCATAAAAATACCTTTAATTGTTATTTTTTTAAAGTATTAAACATATTTTAAACCAGTTTCTGGAGGGTTTTTTATTCTTTTTAAGGTCGGCCCAATATAAGGTTCAAACAGTTACCTGAATCATATGAATAGTCTCATTAACTTCAAATGAAACTAAGTTGAAATTATCATTACTTCTTTAGTGGAACAAGACCTTTTGATAATTGTTTAAAAATAACATTTGTGAGATAAATCCCTGTATACAATGTCCCAGATCATTTCGTATGTTGATTCCCAGACAGCAAGAAAAGAAACAAAATTTTAAATCTCAGTAGCTTACTTTGTCCCTTCATTTACTAAATGTTACTGAAAACTCCTTATGGGTTTTTCCATAATTACTCCACTTGGGCCTTCTGCAATATACACCATGCTGTCCTCACCATGCTCCACAGCAACCATCCTCATAGGGGGTAAGTTGGCTTCAGAAAGTACTTCGTCATAACACCAGTTCTCAGTGGCATGTCCTACCCTTTGCTTACCAGTGGGATTCCCGTGCTGTCAGCAGCAGAGTCTCAGAAAAGGGAATATGGCCCCAAATTGTGCCATAAACATTTTCTGTGTCTCCCAAACGAGGCCAGGGATAATGAATACCATCCTCATCACAACCACCATTCCACCCCACTGTTTGTAACACATGGATTTCTGATCTAAAAGACCACCTTTTATATAGCTAATGAAAATAATTCTATCTAGACAATGGGGGGTAAGGAAAATTCTTATTCATCTGCTGTAGCTACTTCAATTCAGCAAGATCACTTTGTGTGAATAGAATGAGGAGGGCTTTTACCTGGAAAGCCATGACATTTACCTGGATGTACAAAAGAAAATCCCATCTTTGTCAGATACTTGATTTTAGATGATTTTAGAACTCAATTGAATTGCAACATTTTGAGGGCATCATTCCAAAGAGAACAAAAATTTGACATTCTACAAATACTTACAAAATAAAAATTATCTCAAAAATGTAGTTGGAAACACTGAAATATTCCCTTCAATAAATTTTTTTGTTTCATGTGAATTAAATATATAGACTAAATCTATATTAAAAATATATACATAAATATCAGTACATACATATTTATAATATTAAAATGAATGCAATAATCTGTGTGTTTCCATGAAACAGAGCAAAAAAAGTTTTAAAAGTGCTCATTTTATCTCATTTAACGCTAGGGAAAAATACCATTTTTCCATTTTCTATTAAAAAGTTGCTAAACTGACATATTTCCATCAAATATTTCAGTTTCCTAAATCTACATCTTTCAGTCAAAAACTGCTCAAATAGTATGCTGACTCTAGTAATTATTTTCTTATCCTAAGGGAGACAATAACCTGTTTTCACATTCATGAGGTCTTCACAGATTTTGTAGCCTTTTTAACATGAGAGAAGCTGGAAATAACTCACAAAGCAAGTAGAGTGTGAGAAGCACTTCCAGGGAAAGTGAGACCACCTGCTAATGCCATGCTTGCTTTCTCAGGTGAGCAGCAGTACACACAGTTTTCACAACTCTTTATCCAAAGTTCAGAAATAGCTACTAGGGCCCACTATGGAGCATGATACAGCTTTGATTGCTGCCTACAGAAAGAGAGGAGTGAGTTACTTGTGTGTTTTTACTTTGTTGTCATCACTAATATATGAATAATGATTATAGATCTAAAAACACATTTTGAGAAATTAAGATTCTTCTGACTTTTCTACAGCTACCTCAGCGTGGTGTTTTTGTAGTGTCTCTAGTGCTGAGTATTCTTAAAAATACCTGAAGATGAATACATATATATTTACTTCTGATTGAATGCCATTTATTTGTTATCATACCAATTTTAAGACCAACTCATTTTTTTAATAAGTAAACAAAACACTTAAGGTTTGCATATGTATTTCTTGTGTACTTCTGGAAACATTTCTATCTGTAGTGGAAGTCAAAAGAACTTCTGACAGTTGAAAAGTAGACAAAATGAGAAGACTCCAGCAGATAATATGATGGTATTATCATCACTAGAATTATTCCTTTCAATTATACTATTTTCTGTTAAGTAATTAATTAAAATACAAGTGATAAAAAAATCCTTGAACTTTTTGTTTCTTTTGCTGTTACAATATCTGCAGCAGCAAATATCAAAATGGTAACAGAAAACAGACAAAAGGTTAGTACCAGTTATTAATGGTCTTGAATGACGTCATTCTGGTCACTTCATACATCAAGGAAGAAAGACACAAAGAATGCATACCATGACAGTTCTTCAGATTATACAATTCTAGTGTTATTATTAATATATCCTCCTCTGAAATCACACAGAAAAGCTCTGAGCATCTATGAGGTTCACCTGACAGGTGGTGTCCCTCTACATTTTCCCCATCCAGCGGTGGCTTGGATGGCTGTGGTACTTTTCAGTGTTGCGAGCAATAAGGTTTCACAGGAAAAGGATCTGGCTGAATGCCAAATAAAATAGACTTATATGTTTCGTGGAGATAAAGATCTGGAGCCTACTTGGTGCTTGTCTTAGAAGAGTCACTTTTGGCATCCTTTGAATGAGCTGTGTCCCAATTCTCACCTATCTCCTGATTCCACTGCCTATAGTTGTTAGGTCCGCTCAGAGTTAGAGCTAGATAGAGTGGGAACAGCTTTTGTTTTGCAGGCTCTCTTCTCCATCTGAAGGATCTGTCTGGTCGCAGTGTGTTCTGCTACCAAAAGCAGAAGGGAGGTGAGAGATCAGCCTTATCAGCCTTGTCTGCTACAGACTGCTGTTCTTCAAAGAAAACTGTGTTTTCTTGAGTGTTTCAGGATTTACCCCCAGTAGGAAAACACAGTTTCTGGAATTTTTTCCATCCTTGCATCCACTGCACAAAAGAAGGAATTTTGTCAGTAATGCAAAGATTGTAAAAGACATAGCTTTTCTGCTCCACAAATGCATGCCAGAGAAAGCAATTAAAAACAATTATTCAGTGTGTTTCACAGCAAGAGCTCAGATCCTATCACATCTTTTGAAGTCCGTAGCTTGCTGATGAAGCGTGGTCCATTTTAGAAGAATGCAATTCTGTTGGATGGTCCTAGCTATTATTGGAAGAGTAGCACATTCTGCCAAATTCAAAATTGTCTTGGCATGATTTGTATACAATTAACATTCATTTCTATCAATTCTTATTGTTTGACCATTACTGAGTAATAACAGGTTGCTGCATTTTACATCTGCCTTGAAAATACTCTAATCAGAAATCCAGTGGAGAACAACCTGCAGCTACTTTGATCCAGGTGTTAAAATCATACATTTAGAAGAGAAAGGTTACTGTTTAGACAAGTTTATGCACACTTAAATTGGTGAAGGAAATACTTATTCCAGACATGTTCTTTTCACAGATAATTTCACAAGTCTCATTTTTTTTAAATACATAACACAAAATATAAGTTCTTCCACAAAGAACATGTACAGAGGAAAACTAAATTGCAGATCACCTTTGAGCGATCCCATTTCTTTAATACCTTTGTTTTAAATAACTGAAATCAGCAGTTTTTCTAGCCTATGAAACTAACTAATAGCTGGATTATGTATGGCTTTTTCTTCTGTCAAAAGAAATGCATATATCTATAGAAAATAAGTAATGGGAATTTTTATGCAAAACATAATTAATAAAAGGAATGATATTTGTATAAAACTGATATTTATCTTGGTAGTGCATCCTCAGTCAACTCTGCAATATCTTTCATCCAACTTTGTAAAACCACTTATATGAAATACCGATAAATGCACTGCTTTATAAAGTTACAGCTGAAATAATGTTTCAGAGCTGTACCTGGCAAAACAATAATAAATGCATTTTGATAAACTTTCAATTCTACTTTGGGGGGACTTCTTTCTAAAATGGTGGTATGCTCTCCACCTTTAATTTAATAAAATAATTAAACATGTTCTGGCAGCATCTTCATCTGAAAAGCAGCTTGAAGGGTGTTTGAAGTGCCATTGCTATGTCTGAAAGGCTCTGTACCTGGACCTTGTTTGTCAGACTGCATGTTTGTCAACATTGATATATCAAAGAGGTCAGGTCAATAGCACTTCAGTATAAAGTGAGCAGGACAGGGTCACATAGAAGCCCTGAGCCTTGTACCAAGATCAGATGGCAAAAATGTGAAGAACATTTAAAAGTAGCCAATTGTTTTTCTCTCTTCAATGAATGCAGGTGTATGTTTGTTGACCTGGATGGTGCTTTTTTTGGATTAAGAAAAGAAGGTAACTTTCAGCAGAATTAAAATAGGAAAACATTAGGAGCAGAAGCGGAACATTTGAAAGTTCAAAAATCCTCTTCAGGTCTTAAAATCTCGTAAGAGGACATGGAAGTGGACTGAGGTTGGCAGGAACAGGAGCAGAGGCCAAAATCCCACTTTCTTCTGGTACAACATATTCCCAGCCTGGATAATGCACCTAAACACACTCATGACCAGGTCTAGTTGTACCCATCCCTCGTTCAGGCATTAACAATGCTGACTTTCTTTGTCCCTCTGTCTCTGTGTGTCTTTTCAAAATCTGTCCTCATTTTAGGCTGCGATTACACACAGCAGTCAAAGATGGTGCCTTTGATCAGTTATCATCTGCTTTTACAGATGGAGGCAATGTGATTTGCCCAAGGCTGCAGAGCAAATCAGAAGCAGAGTCAGAAACAAAATCTGGATCTAGATTTAAAATAGATCTGTTACCAGTAGACCAGCCGAGCGATAGACTTTGCATATTTATGCCATTTCAGCCAAATACTGCAAACAGTATTTGATTTTCCAGCCCGAGAAATGTAATTACAACAATATGTTATTGATTTGCATGGTGCATTCTGATGTTGATACTAAACACTTTACTGGAGAACGGGTAATAACATGACTGGGTAGATGGACAGCTGCCATAAACCAAAGGGATGTGATGACATTTCTGCAAGGAAAATGTCCCAGTGGATCAGAACTGATGTTCAGCAGCTTAAGCAGAAAGTCAAATGTTAGGGCACTGAACTCAAAAGCCCCTACCTAGTACACTGTCACTCTGCCGTCTGTCAGAGCGAGCTGGGCTAACACCAAAACAAAACAGACATTCACAGCTGATCTCTACTGAAGGTTTTAAAAATTATTCCAAGCAGTTATTCAGCTACAATCCAAGGACAGATCTTCACTACCGCCAAATTAAGAGACATTTTACACAGTGAGATCAAGATGGTTTTAGTTGGCTGAGCTGAAAAAGGAGTCCTCAGAGCACTATTATCTATGCTGGTTTTCTGAGTGAAAAACAAAGCGAATGAAAGCCGGAGAAAGCATTTCTTTTCAAAAGAGACGTGTATATGTGCTAAAGGCTGACACACTTTTATCACCATTAAGAGAGCTGTCCTTAGATCAGCATTGCTTAGTCAGGAAAAGAAATATCTGACAATGTATGGCATGCATCTGTTTATACTTGGTGTCCCTTAGCAGAAAGTTGGCAAGGTCTGCCCAGGAGGTTTACAACCTTGTGCTTACCACCCCCATCCTTTTCTTCCCCTTCCCTCTCTACATAAGGAACAATATTTCTGGTTTGAGATATAAAACGGTAGCCATGGGTTTTGGTTTAGGTTTTTTTTCTTTTCCTTCCCCCTAGGTTTTTCTGTTAAGGTCAACATTGCTTCAGAGTCCACCTATCACTTCTAATCCAGTTGTTTCCAGTATTCATTATATCACTTCCTAGCACAAAAAATATCACCTTCCTTGACTCTATCTGTGAGTCCTACTGCTCATCATGAAGAAATTCAGAGCTGTTGAATGATGATAGGTTAGAGCGAATAAAAAAGTGCCTGCAACAACAACAAAATAATAAAAAAGGGGAAAAAAAGAAGTGGAGAAGAAGGTTTCTGAAGAATGTGGGAAAGATAAATAGGACTGATACTTTGTTTCATTGTCAGTAGCACTCTGGGGTTATTTGAAGCACTTATTTATGCACTGTAAGCAGAACAATACTGTAGAAGAAATGATTAAATACCAGCTCTCCGAGCAATAGACATCTCATTGTGGCAGGCCTAGACTCACCACTGGGTGGTTTTGATAAAGGCAATATGAGTTGATAACTGATACAGTTTGCCAGGGAGTCATCTGGGGATGCTGACAGCTACTATGCTTTAATAAAATCATTAGAATGTAAATGTTTTTATTGCGAAATAAAGAGCCTCCAGCAAAGTTGACACTATCGCTGCTCCCTCCACTGAATGAAAGCACCGATTAGCATTCAAATGATATAATGATAGTCTGGTTATCTTTATTAAAATTTTTCAAATCGAGTCTTCATTTTGCATGATTGAGTTTTAAACAAATGCAATATTCAGTAGGCTGGTGAGCCAGTCTGAACACTCTTGAAATAATTAAAGTGTGCCTTTTATTTTTTTAAACATGTGTTTCATAAGCAATGAATTGGATTTGCTATTTTAATATGACAATATCTAGTTAGTTTTGCATAAAATAGGGATGTTATAGCATAATTATTGAAAGGGTACAACTTTTAAACATATGTTTCATAAAGCTGAATTCAATTTTCTGAAATGTGACAATGCCAGTCAGCTACTGAAATAATATCAAAGGATGACTTGATTGTTTAGGTTAATTTCATGGACAATCTTTACTATACCATAATTGATGGTAAATGGTATGCTTTGTGGTATTTATTTTCAAAGGAAACACAGAACTCATTTCCCATAATGTTCATCAATTCAAGGTTCAGATTTTTCAACTGCAAGAAAATGAAGCAGATTCTAAGCAAATAGTTCAGACCCTAAATTTCTGCAACATATGATTTAACATAAACTAGCAGAGGTTTTGAACTACCCAAGAAAAGCCTGAGGAAAACTGAAGAATAAATTAACTCATCTAAGTCCATTAGATTGTACTCTACATACGATCAATCAAGCATTAATAAATATTTAGTAATCCCATAGGACCTGATCTTCTTTTCAATACTTCTTTCAGTCTTGTCAACTTAGGCTAACCTTTCTCCTGGATTAACCAGTTCTATATAACACACTGTACTACAGATACCAATAAAGACACAGTATTGTAAGCAAGTATGCTTTGGCTGGTTCTTGGTTATAAAGAATCAAGAGAATCAATGATGACACAAATGTTCCTTAAAAAATGTGTTCCTGAAATAGCTGTAGTATTGATTCCAGCCTGAGACAGCTTCAGAGCTGAAATGTTAAAAAAAAAAAAAAA
>VXBL01000332.1:913419-925195 GCA_013400195.1 Aramus guarauna | reverse complement strand
TTTTTTTTTTTTTTTTTCCTTGCCTCCCAATTAAACACTCTATGTCTTTGGTTCACACTGCACTGGTGAAGGTGACTATATTTCCTGACAAATTTTCAGTGCAGGTTAATACTCCTAGTGGAAGGCAATGAAGCTCTTCATATTGCCTTGGCTGGCAAAAATTACAAAGCCAAAAAAACAATCTCAAGAATCCTCAACAGCAATGCTCTGACTTAGCATTTCTGGGTGGATGAGACTGAAGTATTGCAGAAAGACAGCTTGAGCAACTGCTTGCCACTCACTACCATAACAGTGAATAAGAAGAAAACTGATTTTCCTTTGATTCTATGCAACTGACCCCTGAAAAGTCTGTACTGTGGCAAGAGTCACTTGAAATATATGCTGGTGGAAATAAAGTTGGCAATATTGGTAGATGGTCAACTACAAGGTAAATGGTAGGTAGAAAGTAGAGAAACACAGCTGAATAGTATAAGAAGTTGGAAAAAAATTACTTGTTTACTGGAAGATAAAAAAGTGAAAGGAAGAAAGGTGTAAAGTATCTACACGTTAGCAGCTACATTCACATTAATAAATCAAACTGGGCAAAGGTATGGGCTTGAACATTATCCTGATGTAGTCCGAGTATTTGATTCTCAGCATGTTTCTTGCTATGGTTTTGACACAGGTCAGATTCTACTTTTTTTCTCACAAAAGTGCCCAGGCACTCTTCCAGGATGAGCCAGGGTCAGTAGTACCCCCACAGTCAGCATCAACAACTCAAAGATTTTTTTGGGGGTAGCAGAGTGGGGGTCAGGCAATAAGGGACTTCAGTCTCATGGATGTGAGCTGCAGAGAATTTCTGCGTGCTTTTTGCTGCTTTGGAGTACTGTCTGTAAAAAAATTAGTAAATGAGGAATGAATAAGAAGTATTTTCAAATAAAAATAAAAAAAAGAAAAGAAAATCCTTTTGTCAGTCCCACTCTAGATGCCTTAGCAGCGCCAAGTTCAAATGTACAAAGTGGAGGACAAGACAGGATGAAGTTTACCTCAGGCTCTTGTCATTGTGGATGGCTAAACGGTTCTAGCGTTCAGGGTTTGGGATTTATTCCAGTCATTTTGTTTTAGCCTGATGGTAACAAAGTGACAACAGGGTGTTTGCTGTGCAGTCTTCAGGAACAAACAGAAATTTTCACACACAAAATGGACAGCAGATTTCACTTCAGAACTGTGACAAAAGGATGTTAGGATGAATAACATTATGGAAGAGGTTGTCTTTTATGCCAGATGCTACTTTATTTCACATGTAACCCTTTTATTTTTGGTATTGTATTGTCTTACACTAACTGTCACCTGTTCTTTAACTTTAGTTAAACTTTAGTTTATTGCCTTACACAGGCCTTGAGAAGTTATTCCTTTAAAGATACCTTTCAATATAAACACTGATCTTTGATCATCAAATCAATACTACACAAAGTAGAAAGGATAGTCACTATGAAACACAAGAAGACAGAATTGGCCCATACTTATCAAAATGCTAGTGTCGTGTCCTACTGTCAGGAAACATAACCATAACAGTAAAGGTAAAGATTTAGAAAGTGACTTCAATATTTAATATACCATATGGACTCACATTGCATTTAATATTTGCTATGCATAAAACCAGAAAAAAATTAATGAATTTGATGACCAAAGAAATTATTTTCTGTAGAATAGATTTTATTCATAAATACACGTATTTTCTTGTAGTACTCAAAAATAAATATATTATACTTGACTATGCAAATGTGACTTTTTAACACTTTTGTTGTATTTCTTATAGTTGTTTTTAAACAGAAAAGCATCTTATACATAAACAGTGCCTTTTTAATTTCTCATATATTTTAATATAAATTTATTTTGAAAAAATCTTTCTGACACTGTCTTCTGATACGTAATGTTTTATTATGACATAGAACTCTGTATTTTATGGATGCACAAAACTTAAACCTGTACGGTAAGGATGTAAAAAGCTACAAGTAGATATAAAAGAACATCTTAGCTCCTGTAACCCATCCTTTCTTGCTGTTGGACTATCTGATTTTAGATCAGATGCTTTAAAGAAAAAATTCTAAGAGTAAATTTCCTTAAAGTTTTCCTAAGAATTCATATTAAGTTACATATCCAGATATAATGGAACCTTTCTGAAGCATGAAATAGTTGCATGTAGCTTTATGTCAAATAAAAATGGTTAGAGTATTGAGTTAATTAAGCCACTGATCTGTACCAGCGGCTATGTTCATCATTTTAGGTTCCTGCTGTCTTTCAGAATAAGTGGGCTTCTGTGTATGTCATCCATCTCTGGTATTTCAGAAGTCCTACAATCAACATAAAAAAGTGAAAATAAAAGATACAGCAGTATTTTCCACTAGTCTCACAACCTAATCTGTTTTATCTTTTCAAAAAAATGGCTACATTTACATTTACTGACTCCTGTATACAAGTCATAATGTCAAGAAATCCATTTGCTCTTTAATAAAACTTATCATAATGTCTGAAGGCTTGATTTATGAACAGGTCTGTTGTCACCTTGACTGCCTGAACCCTTTCATTTACTGCAAGAGTTCCAAGACAGGTCATGATATTTACACTAGGTCAGAATAATAATGTCACCAAGATCACAGTCCCTGACAATAGCCTATTTGTCTCATTTAAATAATGAACATCATTGGTGAAAATTGCAGACTGAAACCATGACACAGAAAGGACAGTAGAACATGACTGTGCAGGATATGAGAACCAATATTGAGACAAATCATGAACTACTTGCTCCAATTTGCTAGCCAACTATTTTTTGTTATTCTTTTCAAAACAGTCTCCAGCAGTATCCAGATGATCATAAGAAAAAAAGAAAAAATTTTCTTGTACCAAATCTGACAAAAGAATATTACTTCTAATAAGTATGAGGGCATATGTGGTGATGCTTTTCTCATGGCATGGTAAATGCCATGGTGAATATACACATTGTATACTTTTCAGATACATCAGAAATAATTTATAAGAAAAAGTTTTCTCCCTGCTGTCTAAAAAAAATAATTTTCAATTCCTTAAGAAGTATTTCCTGAGCTACTTGAGGTATTCAGATCCAGGGTATTTCAGATCACCGTCAAATTTAAAATTGTATAAGTATAACCAGATAGCCTTGTGTACAATTTAAGGATTGGAATGTAATATCATCATGCCAAAACTCATTTTGGACAAAGGACACAAAGAATACCAACCTGTTCAATGTCCAGTTTGTGAAATTCAGCAATTTCCATCTACACTGAATGAAAAAAGGTGGGCATATAAGACTAAAGTTTCTAATGTTGCATAGCGGGTAGGCATGAGGTAAAGCCAGTTAACAGGAAGTGCAGATTCGATACATCCCATGTACTGAGGTCAAAAGTCCTACTTTTGATGCCTGCCTTGCGTACACCCATGTGTAGGTGCCTCCATGCACCTACCACTGACACAGTAGTGACCTGCTGACCTGCTGCTGTGAGCCTCGGGCTCCTGAAGCAGGATTTAGTGCTGCAGCCCTTTCACACACAAACGTCCTTTAGCTGATGCATTCTGCCTAAGATCACCAGTCCTCCTCCATTAAATGTTGTGCAGCACTTCCAGAAAGCCCGTGATACAGTGCTGTGCATACACGTGGTGCTACGTGGCCAGTAATACATGTAGAGTGACCTTTCCACTTTAAAGTAATAAATTTGTCTGCAGATTTTTTACAGAGATATATTTCTTCCCAGAGCAAAAAAGGACCTCCCCAACCCACACACTTGCATCAAGCAAATCACACATTTACTATCTAAATGGCATGTTTTATCCTCATTCCTACAGCGCGCTCTGGTTGAATTCGCAGTATAGAGACTGGAGGATAATGTTTTTGCCGTATGTACTTTTTTCAAAATACTCTGTTTAATCAATGCTTTTTTGAGTTGATACATTCTAGTGGGATGGTTTCTGTCTTCCAGAGCTCTCTGATGATAGAGAAGAAAGGAGAGAAATCTAAGCCAAGAAATAATGTTGGTTTTGCTCCTAAGAGCACTGTTTTATCACAGTTCTGTCTTGGGAAGGTATGTAACAGTTTGCTCCAATGTGGACAAAGCATAAATTTTGGAGCCTCAGATAGAGCTGTGAAATAGAAGTCTGTGCATGGACAGTTCCAAGAGTAAGCAGTCATGGAAAGGTATGTGGTTCACAGGGAACCTTGCATCTGCCTTACATCTCTGTAGCACCAAGATGGTACATGCGTGACATGGTACTTCTCATTTTCCTTGCTTTCTTTTTGAATAAAAGGGTAATTTTCACAGCATTTGTTGAAATAGTGGATGTTTCAAACCTGCATTTCATTTTAACCAGTTATAAGGAGGGTCCTTTAGAAAATAAGTCAGTAATTCCTTCAGAAATCAATGCAAAATGCTCAGAGCTATTATTATTTTGACAGCATATTGCAAGATTAGTAGAACAATTCCACTATGTTTATAACTACCTCATGCTGGCATTTGATTCCCATTTGTCTTTAAAATGAAAACAAAGAAAAGTAGTTGCACTATTGCTCTTAGTTTCTGTCTCTCAAGCACAAATCATTCTATCAACTACACTATTATTTTCTTCAAAGTAATGAAAGAGTTCCTGTTAAAGAAATTTAAAATTTAAAATGGATTTTAGGCAAATGACGTGAAAAAAAAAAAGTATGTGAAAAAAAGAGCAATACAGTTAACACCATACTTACAAAAAAGCACATGTGGTTTAACTGTATAACAGCCTGTGTCATAATCCACTTTTAATGGCTAAATTCCTAGCCATTAGGTACCTTAGTTTGGGTAAAATTACACATTTATTTGGAATAATTAGTTTTAGTTATAGATCTGATCAGAAATGTGGAGACATGGAAAGACTGACAGGGGGCCTAAATCATCTAATGTGATTTTCCATTATTATCGCAAATATTTTGATGTATAAGGACTAAAGTAAGTGTGGAATTCTCTCTGCATTAGAGAATCACAATAAAGAGTCCTTGAAGGCACCTCAGGAAGTCATCATATCCATTCACCTTGTCAAAGACAGGTTTAACTACTCCTATATCATTCCTAAGAAATATTTGTCAAACTTGTTAACAAAATTTCCTCTACTGATGGATTTTTCAGAGGGGCCCAATCTTTGCAGATGCTTCATGGCCATTGTCACAGTGAGATTTTCTTATCCCTCAATCTTCTTGCTGCAACTTAAGCTCATTCTTTCCATAGTAACCATCTTGCGCAAGGTTAACAGGTCTTTGCAACAGCTTTTCAAAATGTTGAAGATTGCTTTCATGCCATCCCTTCAATATTCTCTACTTTATAACTCTCTCTACAGTTTACCTCTTTCAGAACTCTGATTAGTCCTGTTGCTCTCATTTAGACTACCTCCAATTTATCCACAATCTTTTGAAAGTGGGATGCTTCAAATGGAAACTACTCAGATTGAGGTTTTACTATTAGCAAGTTCACTAGAAGGATTCTGTCAATTTTTTGGCCAGCTGCATTTGTATTAATGCACTCCAAAAAGGTATTTGTCTTTTTTTGGATCAGCATGATATCATTGATTCATTTCCACCATGTGACCACTATAATACCTAGACTTTTTTCTGTGAAATTTATTCCACACCACCATCTTTTATTTGAATAATTGGACTTCAGTTTAACGCACAACTCCTTGAAGTAATCTTTATTGTACCCTATTGTTTCAAGAATTTTTCCCTAATTTATCAAGAGTATTTGGAATTCTAATTCTGTTCTTCAAAATACTTTGTCTGTTCAAGTGGTATTACCTGTAAGTATGGTTAAGTATACTGTCTTCCACCATCCGCGTCGTTAATAAAACTACTGAATTGCACTGAATTCAGAAAAGATACCTGGAAATCTTCCCTTGAGACAATGAAACACAGAATGTCTCAGTATGTTTTCCAGCTGATTCACACCTATGCTGTAGTAGTTTTAATTATGTCCCATTTCTCCTGACTTACCTTATGAGTATGACACAAAATACTGTGGGAAAATCCTCAGAAAGGACTAAAACCACACCAAATTCCTGACCTACAAGTCTATCATCCTTTCATCGAAAATACATATATATATGGAGAGAGACAGTTAGAGTGCTTTCTTCTTTACAAGTCTGTTGGCTGCTATTTATCTCCTTATTGTCTTAGATGATTACAGATAATTTGATTGTTTGTTTATGTGCTTCTGTTTTTGACACAAGAATTAAATGTAGGTAACTGATGTATCTCTGTTCTCTTTTTTTTTAAAGAAATTAATCACTTGCATTTTCCAGTCTCAGAAATATCTGTTTAGGTTTTGTGATTTCATTTGAAGATTATCAGACCCAAATGAGTTGAAAACATCTGTCTTATCTAAGTACTCTCATTTATTCCTCCTTTGTTCTGGATTGAGAACTTCTTTTTTCATAACAATTTTGCTAATAGCAAATGGTTGCTTATTATTTTAATGACTTATGAAGATTCATAAGCCATTAAAATATTTGGCCTTCTAAGCACCATTTGTCAATATCTTTACCTCTCCACGAAGAAGCTGACCAATGATATTCTTAGTTTTCCTTTTATTATAAATTTCCTCATTACCAATGTCGTTTCTTGTAAGTTGCACCTCATTTTGTGTCTTGGCATTTGGGATTTTGTCTCTGTTTGCTCTGTGCTTTTAAACTTATTCTTAGTAAGCTAATCTACTTTTTGCTTCCTGTACGCTTTCTCCAAACATCTGAGATCAATGAAAAGCTCATGATTCAGAGAAACTTCCCATCTGTCCACCTTTCATTTGGTTAGTTTGAGTCTGTGCTCACAAGAAAAGGCCAGCTATGCTTCATATCTTTTTTTCTTACACTCAGCTCCAATAGTTGCCAACTCTCTGAGTACACATGTCTTCCTGACAGCCTGATTGGGTTTTTTATTTTTTTTTTCCCATGCCATTTTACTTCTTTTCCCCTATCAGCTCTTGAATACTGTTGGTTTATGGTTATTCACATTAAGATGGCCTTGCAACATCACATTCTTATCCTATGTCTCCATGTTGGCTGGCATCAGTTCTAACCTGCTGAATCATTTCCCCAACTCTCCTGTTCCTTTTAAAAGCAAATTCTGTGCTCTGAATGATTTTGCCATCTCTTCACAGAAAGCCTTATCCACCTGAACTTCTTTACATTTTTGACTGTGGTAGATCCTAATGAGTTAGCTCCATTGTTCTCTTCCCCGTTCATCTCAGAGATTTTCAGCAAGCTTCTCTCCTTTTATTTTCTGTCTTGGCAAGCACATGCATCCTTGATCTTCAAAGCAATACTCCTCCCTCTTTTTATTACTTGCCTTTCTTGTACAAACTATTTCTCTTTTATATTAACATTTCAGTCATAGGAATTATCCTACCATGTCTTTATTACACCAATTAAGTCATAAGCTTGACCATCTAGTAAGAATCTCAGCCCTTTTTTCTTCCTCGTATTTCTTGCATTAATATACCTCTAGCAGGATGTTTTGCAGACTGCCATACTACTTCTGATGTCCTTATATTGTCATAGCAAGAAGAATCCTATTCCCTTTCCCCAGTTATAGGGTTTTATCCGCATTACTGTTTCTTATTGTCACCTGGCTATTGGCATTCTTCAGCTACCCCTTCTAGCTCTGTTAATCCTCATTTAAAGCCCTTTTCATGACATGATTTCAAAGCTAGATTTGGAAGACAATAGTGTTTTATGCAAAATAAGTTAGGTGATCCATTATTCCAGGGATCATAACTGGATTTTGGTTTGGGGGTTGTATATTTAGTTTGCTTTGAGGTGAATGCTCCCAGAGATCTCTCACCCTGATTTGTAGCAGTTTTTAGAAAGAAATTCCACACTTTTTCTAAGTGTTCAACACTTCAATTTCACACTGAAGTGCCTCCAGACTGCTTGGACTTTCACTCTGTAGTTATCCCTTACTTCTACTGAGCTAGAGTCTCTTTTGACACCTAACTCCCCACAAGTACTTCAGCATTATTATCAAAGAAGACTGCATCGAAGTGAGGAATTTCTCCTTTCAAAGCTGTACAAAGAAACCAAGTTCTCAGTGACACAGCTGCATATATGTGTTTAAAGAGAGAATTCTTATGGATGTGTTATACTAATTAGATTTGAATTATTATATATTCATTAAATTATTTATCTAATGCATAATGTTGTGTCCATAAAAATATATATTGAGATAGGCTGTTATGTATACATTTATGCTATTAATCAGTATTACAACTAGCAAATATTTTAATTTTTTATTGCTGTTCCTTTGATACCACATTTCCTTTACAAAAAAGCATATAAACAGAAAATTATTAATCCAAAATACATAATCATTTACTTGTACAAATGTCTCTCTACTGTACTAACTTACAACTTACCTAAAATAACGTATCAGCAATGGCATATCAATACACAGCTATCTAAAAATACTGTGAAAGATTATTTTAAAAGTAAAGTGGATCATCTGGTTTTAGATTTTTAACAAACTTATCTTTGTTTCCTGACAAAAAATTAAAACAGCTTTCTAAGTAGAAGTGTTTGCAGAGATCAACAAGGATGATATATGCTTTATACAGGCACTCGCCATGAGATCATCACTAAAAAAAACAGTGGAAGAGGACAACACAGAGTGCAAAAAGCAATGCGTAACTGTGCAGCACCTAACTCAATTTTGTTCTTTTGTGTTTAAGATATTAAAAAAACAAATTAAACTTATGGGAAGCTATCATAAACCTTCATGATGAAATTCGCTGCAGCTACAAAATGCTATGTTTCATAGGCGGTATAAAATTAATGACCTTTTTGGTAAAGTTAGTGACAGACACAGCTTGAAAACCAAACTTCGGCAGGCAAACCAGAAGTGACACGACAAAGGGCTGGCATAATGTCCAAGATACTGTCTTTTATTGTATTTGAAGTCTGTTCAGACATGTTTGACATGTCTGTTTTCACATCTCTTCTCCTCTAGTAGCAGCTGTGCTCTGATGAGATACAACACCTTCAATTTCCAGCCTTTTTTTTTATTCTTCTTCTCACCGAAGTGAAAAAACTTCTGACAATGTAAAGGTATCCCTCCCATCCATTTGAACTAAGAGTCCAAATTTCACAATTTTGACGGAAACTTCTGACAAAGTAATTAATGTTTAAGTAAACAGTTATCAAGAATGTCTGTCTGCAATAGGAATGCTCCCGACTGAGGCTTTTATTTACTTTACACTCGTATCTACTTAACCTTCTTTAACCTACCCATCTATCAAGAAACTGTACAGCTATGCATAGTGACTAGGCTTTCATCTAATAGAAATTTTGAAGCTCAGGAAAAATTAAATTTATGTAACTTGCATTATGTCCTCATAAAGTTTATAACTCAGTGAATGATGACACAGGTTTAATTGATGAACTGATTAAAAAAATCTGTTGTCACTTAGGAGTGTTAGTGCTTAAGTAAAATATCTGGTTATACTGTCAGAAATTCCCAAATTGCTTACTTGAACCAATTCAATCTTTCTGCACATAACCCTGGTATGCAAACTTCTTTGTATAAAGAAATTAAAAAGGACTTCCTAGTGTTGCTTTCCATGCAGGAAAAAAGGCCGTAGTAAAGGGAAGAATTTAACAAAATTCAGTGAAGTCTTTAAAGCCTTGAGTATTTTCCTTCAAGCTGTATGATATTAGGAAAGTTTTGGTTGGCTGGTTGGTTGGTGTGAGAGACTGCCCGCTAAGGATTAAACACTGTCAAAATGCAAAATAAAGCCAGTTTACTTCATTTTGCATGGAGCTTTTAAAGCTGTGGTCTAGGGAATGTGTTTTATTAGCTTATAACCACCTGTCACTTCAAACTGTATAAACCATTTGCTAGAGAGAGCAATTAAACCAAAAATTCTCAGAGGATCATTTTAAGAAATGAATTATAACCAACAAGGGAAAGGAAGTTGATATAGACAAATATTATTTATATGACAAATCAAACTCTTCTTATTTACAATTCTTAACACTGAAATTCTCTCAGATTTTACAGTTGTGATCAGATGCAGATTTTTTTTAATTCTGAAATTATTTTACCAGTACATGAGTTCATTTCTGGACATGCTTTTCAGACTTGAAAGAATGTGATTATATATTTCCAGTTGTTTTTCTTTTCCATTTCTGTTGGCCTTTTACTTTGAAACAAGACAGGTCAAACAGGAAAATGATGAATAATTCAAAACACTGAAATCAGAAGACAGTGAAAAGCCTAGAAAGGTCTGTTTCAGACAATTCAGGGTATTAGCTGTTTCCTCTTATTTGGTAATTTGAATTTTTTTCCCTGGAAAGAGGGAAGGAGCTTATGTCCCTTCCCATTCTAGGACAACCATTATATAAGTGTGACTTGATGAAAGAAAATACTGTGAAGATGTTTACACTGACATTCTTCTACCAATATTAACAGACACAGATGAAGAACATATTACATTAATACAGTTAAGTAATGTATTGACATTTCCTGTAATATCCAACACATCTGTTTTACATGGTTTGTTGTTTTGAGTTTACAAAAATAATTTTACCCTTAGATGATTATGTTAGTGTGTTTGCTGATATGCTTAGGTCTTATAGCAAAGCAACCATTTCTAAGTAAATTTAAGACAATGCCTTAATAATTTTATTTAAGTAGAAAAAATCCTTAGCTTCTTGGAATTTCATACAATGTTTGTTGCATAGACATATAAAAAGAAGTAAATCAGTTATCAATAAAACAGTCTTCTCAGGACCGTCATGAATATGCACGTTTAAGATAATCACTTAATATTCTCTTGATGTTTAATTCCTTATGTTTATAAAGATGAGGCAGGCTTCACATTACACTTAAATGCTCTCCTACTCTTCAAATTCAGAGTTAGATTTAGTTTCTTCCCTCCAACTGTGAAAATATCTAATAAACCCATCTTCTAGCACATTTCATTATTTTCAAGCTACATCATTTCTGTTAATACTTTGTTTCAGTGAACATAGCGATGATAGGTCATACCACAGTTTAAATAAATTTCTTCCCTTATATAGGATTCCCAGCCTAGCCTTAGCTGTTAGGCATATGTGTGGCACTTGTAAACAGAGGTAGAGCCACTCAGTGAATATCAATCGGTCTTACCAGGTTGGATTTCCTCTCTCCTATCAGTAAGTTTAGTCGTTCAGGCATGACAAGTCACATCAAGGGGTTTTGTGTAGTGCTTAAGCTCCTTAGGTCATTTAGATGTTCTTTCTACTACATTATCTTTTGACCTGCACCTAGGCATAGCTTCTTTCCCTCACATCCCTGTATTCAAGTGAATATAGTTCACATTCAGCTTCTCCCCATAGTGCTGTTAGAGGGATACTAGGTTGCATGTCTGGTAGAGGCCTAATTTCTAACATGCCTCTAAAAGTGTTGGAGATGACAGACAAATACATCTTTATAGCCTCCGCGGCAAGCAGGTCAACCTTTTCTTGACAAAATATGCGGGACTTCTATAATTACAGAATTCTTTGCCTCATTAAAACCAATGTCACCATTAGCTCAGTAAGATAAGGTGTACAAGAAAAGCAGACATCCCAGACTGAGTTTCAAAAATACCCATCTAACCATTGGAGGGTGAGGCAAAACAAGCAGAAGTGAGAAATCATTACGTTGCAAGACAGAACACAAATGCTGGAAGTAAATGTCTCAGAAATTTCGATTAAAAAATGAAGATGAAAACATTACGCTATCCATGAT
>VXBL01000332.1:887223-907542 GCA_013400195.1 Aramus guarauna | reverse complement strand
TTTTTTTTTTTTTTTTAGATGGTGGTGAAAGGTAATGTAATTTCTATAATTCCAGTTTACTATGTGATATAGTGGTGGGTTGACTTTGGCTGGCAGCCAGGTGCCTATCAAGCAGCTCTCTCACTCCACCTCCTCAGCAGAACAGGAGGAGAAAATATGATGAAAAACTCATGCATTGAGATAAAGACAGGGAGATCACTCACCAATTACCATCATGAGCAAATCAGACTCAACTTGAGGAACAGTTATTTCACTTACTGCCAATTAATAACAGAGTAGGATAGTGACAAATAAGAAAACTAAAAACTTCTTCACCCCATCCCTCCCACCTTCCCAGGCTCAACTTCACTCCTAACTCTTCTGCTTCCTCCCATCCCTGCTCCAAGCAGTGCAGAGTGGATGGGGGATGGGGGTTGCGGTTAGTTTGTAACACTTCGTCTCTCCTGCTCCTTCCTCTCCATGCTGTTCCCCTGCTTCAGCGTGGGATGTCTCCCATAGGACATAGTCCTTCACAGACTTGTCCAACACTGGTCCTTCCCACAGGCTGCATTTCTTCAAGAACTGCTCCAGTGCAGGCCATTTCCATGGGGTACCATCCTTCAGGCACAGACTGCTCCTGTGTGGGCTCCTCTCCATGGCCCAAAGCTCCTGCCAGGAGCCTGCTCCTGTGTGGGTCCTCCACGGGCTGCAGCTTCCTTCAAGGCTTATTGACCTGCTCTGGTGCAGGGTCTTCCACAAGCTGCAGTGTCGATAACTGCTCTGCTGTGGTCCTTTCCATAGGTGGTGGGGTGACAACCTGCTTCACCATGGTCTTCTCCAGGGGATGCAGGGGAAACTCTGCTCTGGTGCCTGAAGTACCTCTTGCCCCTCCTTCCCTACTGACCTTGCTGTCTCCAGGGCTCTTTCTCTCACATTTTTCTCACTTCTCTCTCATAGCTGATGTGCAGTGTTTTTTACCCTTTCTTAGTGGTTGGACTTGATGATCTTAAAGGTCTTTTCCAACCGAGATGATTCTATGATTCTATGATTCTATTAAATATCTTACCACAGATGTGTCACCAGCCCTGCTAATTGGTTCAGCTTTCGCCAGTGATGGGTCCATCTTTGAGCCGGCTGGAACGGACTCCATCTGACATTGGGGCAGCTCCTGGTGTCTTCTCACAGCAGCCACCCCTGCAGCCCCCCAGTTACCAAAACCTTGCCACATAAACCCAATACAGATATGTATGGCATACAGTTTTTAAAAGATGTGGCTTGGCAGTAAGGAATAAGGATACCTCTTTGCCTTGTCCTGGCTGCTGAACTATAGGTGAGAGGCAACCTGGGGTTGGAGACAACAAGGGAAAGAGAAAATGGCAACATGAAAACACAGCTGGGAGTTGTTTCTGGAGTACAAGGTGGGCAAAGCATGCAGTGAAGGGAGACAGAAACAGAAAGCAATGAGGCTTAAGTAGCTCAGCATGAACTAGGAGATCTAAGCAGTGCAAGGACTCTGATGCACAGAGAGCAAAGCATGGTTGATAAGAGGCATTGCTAGGGATCCAGGACCAAGTGCTAAGGTTTGTGCAACCCTGACAAGGCTGAGGATTGTTGGTGTTTTATACAAGATTGGAGAGGACAACCTGTCCTGTAAAGCTGCTGTAGAAAGAGAGCAGGATTATTTAAAACTTTATCTGATCTTAGTCAAGAGTGCTGAGCTGTTTGGCTTTAGTTACCCTATTCTGTGCAACATTTTTGTACCCTAATGAACCTAGCTTTGGGTATTGTCTTTGGTGCTTTTGGTTCACTCACATCAAGGAAAGTTGTGGGTTCCATTAGGAAGATTAAGGTAGACTAAGGTCAGAGAATCACATGCTGCAATGCTGCAGAAATAGTCTTCATTTTATATTAGATTGCTTATTACTGAATCTCTTAGGATGTATTTTACAGAAAGATAAAAATAGATTCCTTAAACTAAGAAACATAAGAGTAGATTGTAAAATGAGTTTCCCAATTTTCTGTTGCCAAGCTACGAGAAATCCCAGGCCAAATGATCACTCAGCTTTAGTAGTTGAAATGATTGACCACAGAGTATAATATAAGTGTTGCCAGGGGATTTTAAACATTATTTTTTAAAAGAGAACATTACAGCTGATGTAATGATAAAAGTAAACAAAACACTTTTGTAAAAAATTCAACTTTTTGATAATTCTTACATTTCATGTGGGGTAGAACTATTATGCATGTAATGCTGATTTCTTCCTCAAAAACGTAAAACAGTGCTGAAAGAAAAAATAGTGAGCACTTTTTCACCATTCTACCTACTGAACTTGGCATGTTTTTTGCTCTCTGTTTTAGGAGTTTATGCACTTGAGTATTCCAATCAAGGCACCTAAGTTCTTTGAAATCTGCATGTATCACAATGATTTTGAGTCTGTATGCTCTGGCTGAGCAATGAGGTGCTCAGAATCATTCAAGTAGACGAAGGTCATGTCAACACTATATTAACACGTCCCACAGAGCACCCCAGAGAGCTTCAGTACAGCTTACAAGTGGATAACCTGGACATGAGAAAGCAAGACATGTTCCTGAATATAAAAGTATTCTAGAATCATGTAAGTTCTGGATGTGATCTCAGAAAAAATATCTAGATATACCTGCAAGTGGAACTGGACAATAACAAGGATGATGGTTCATCTAGCTTGGAGGTGTCACCAAGATTACATTGCTCTATGCCTTGCATCAAAATTGCTTCCATAAAGAAAAAAAGACAGGTCGTTGTCATAGGAGATTCTCTTCTGAGTGGAACAGAAGATCCAATATGCAGACTGGACCCACTTATGAATGTCTGCTGCCTCCCTGGGGCCTGGGTTAAAGATGTGAAGAGGAAGCTTCCTACCCTTGTTGGGCCCTCAGATTACTATTCATTAATGATTTTTCAGGTAGGCAGTGATGAAGTCACAATAAGAAGCCCGAGGAAAATCAAAAGAGACTTCAGAACCTTGGGACAACTAGTTAAGGGATCAGGAGCACAAGTAGTGTTCTCCTTCATCTTTCCACTTGCAGGGAATGATGAGGGAAGAAACGAGAAGAGCCAGCAGATCAATACGTGGCTCTGAGCCTCATGTCACAGGCAGAATTTGGGGTTATTTGATCATGGGTCAGCTTACACAACACCAGGCCTGCTGAAGATGGATGGGGTACGCATGTCTCAAAGGGGGGAAAGGATCTTTGCACAGGAGTTAGCAGGGCACATTGAAAGAGCTTTAACCTAGATTTAAAGGGGCAAAGGGATAAAACCAGGCTCGCTAGAGATAAGCCTGGGGGTGGCACACCGATATTTGAGGGATGGTATGCTAGCAAGGTCCTTTGGTCTGCCATCTCAGTGGAGGCAGGGGATGGAGATCCATGCAGCAGCAAACATG
The DNA here is from genome assembly GCA_013400195.1 of Aramus guarauna. Taxonomy (NCBI): domain Eukaryota; kingdom Metazoa; phylum Chordata; class Aves; order Gruiformes; family Aramidae; genus Aramus; species Aramus guarauna. The sequence goes on along the minus strand of VXBL01000332.1, from coordinate 904,138 downwards.
CAAGGCTTATTGATGTCTAAGAAACCACAGAGATGCCCAAGAATTGTCACGTAGGAATCAGGGCTTCTACCTGCAAAAAGGTAGTGGGATCAGTCGCCCAACTGAAGTGCATGTACACCAATGCACACAGCATGGGCAACAAACAGAAGGACCTGAAGCCATTGTGCAGCAGGAAAACTATGATATAGTTGCCATAATGGAAACATGGTGGGATGACTCGCACAACTGGAGTGCTGCAATGGATGGCTATAAACTCTTCAAGAGGGATAGGTAAGCAAGGAGAGACGGTGGAGTAGCCCTGAATGTCAGGGAGCGTTTTGACTGCCTAGAGCTTGACAATGGTGATGATAGGGTTGAGTGTTTATGGGTAAGAATTGGGAGGAAGGCCAACAACGCAGATGTCATGGTGGGATGCTGTTAAAGACCACCCAACCAGGATGAAGAGGTAGACAAAATATGCTATAAGCAGCTGGGACAAGTCTCACAATCACTAGCCCTTTTTCTTGTGGAGGGCTTCAAGTTACCAGGTGTCTGCTGGAAATATGATACAGCAGAGAGGAAACATTCCAGGAGGTTCCTGGAGTGTGTGGAAGAGAACTTTCCTGACACAACTGGTGAGGGACCCAATTAGGGAAGGTGCCCCGCTGAACCTGTTGTTTCTGAACAGAGAAGGACTTGTGGGGTATGTGATGGATGGAGGCCATCTTGGGTATAGCAATCACGAAATGGTAAGAGTTTTCAATTCTTGGAGAAGTCAGGAGGGATGGTCAGCAGAACTGCTACCTTGGACTTCTGGAGGGCAGACTTTGGCCTGTTTAGGAGCCTGGTTGACAGGGTCCCTTGGAAGGCAGTCCTGAAGGGCAAAGGAGTCCAGGAAGGCTGGGCATTCTTTAAGAAGGAACTCTTAAAGGTGCAAGGGCAGACCATCCCCATGTGCTGAAAGATGAGCCAGCAGGGAAGAAAACCAGCCTGGCTGAACAGAGAGCTTTGGCTGGAACTGAGGAAAAAAAGAGTTTATGACCTTTGGAAGAAGGAGTAGCCCATTCAGGAGGACTATAAAGATGTCGTGAGGTTATGCAGGAAGAAAATTAGAAGGGCCAAAGCCCAGCTAGAACTTAATCTGACTACTGTCATCAAAGACAATAAAAATGTTGCTATAAATACATTAGCAACAAAAGGAAGTCTAAGGAGAATCTCCATCCTTTATTGGATGCAGGGGGAAACATAGTGACAAAGGATGAGGAAAAGGCTGAGGTACTTAATGCCTTCTTTGCCTCAGTCTTTAATAGTAAGATCAGTTGTTCTCTGGGTACCCAGCTCCCTGAGCTGGAAGACAGGGACAGGGAGCAGAATAAATACCCCATAATCTAAGGGGAAATGGTTAGTGACCTGCTACACCATTTAGACACACACAAGTCTATGGGGCTGGATGGAATCTACCCAAGGGTATTGAGGGAGCTGGTGGAAGTGCTCATCAAGCCACTTTCCATCATTTATCAGCAGTCCTGGCTATCTGGGGATGTCCCAGTCGACTGGAGGTTAGCAAATGTGACGCCCATCTACAAGAAGGGCCAGAAAGAAGATCTGGAGAACTACAGTCTGACTTCAGTGCTGAAGAAGGTTATGGAGCAGATCATCTGGAGTGGCATCATATGGAACATACAGGACAACCAGATGATCATGGATTTATGAAAGGCAGGTCCTGCTTGACTCACCTGATCTCCTTCTATGACAAGGTTACCTGCTTAGTGGATGAGGGGAGGCTGTGGATGTTGTCTGCCTGGACTTTAGCAAAGCTTTTGACACTATTTCCCACAGCATTCTCCTGGAGAAGCTGGCTGCTCATGGCTTGGAGGGACATATGCTTCACTGGGTAAAAAAACAGCTGGATGGCTGGGCCCAAAGAGTTGTGGTGAACAGAGTTACATCCAGTTGGTGGCCAGTCGCAAGTGGCGTTACCCAGAGCTCAGTACTGGGGCTAGTTCTCTTTAATACCTTTATCAGTGATCTGGACAAGGGGATGGAGTGCACCCTCGGTAAGTTTGCAGGCAACACCAAGTGTGGTGGGAGTGTTGATCTGCTTGAGGGAAGAAAGGCTCTACAGAGGGAGCTGGACAGGCTGGATTGATGGGTTGAGGCCAACTGTGTGAGGTTCAACAAGGCTGAGTGCCGGGTCCTGCACTTGTGTCACAACAACCCCATGCAATGCCACAGGCTTGGGGAAGAGTGGCTGGAAAGCTGCCTGGCAGGAAAGGACACAGGGATGATGACTAACAGCCGGCTGAACATGAGCCAGCAGTGTGCCCAGGTGGCCAAGAAGGCCAACAGCATCCTGGCTTGTATCAGGGATAGTGTGGCCAGCTGGACTAGGGAAGTGATTGTCCCCCTGTACTTGGCACTGGTGAGGTCGCACCTTGACCACTATGTTCAGGTTTGGGTCCCTCCGTACGAGTAAGATATTGAGGTGCTGGAGTGTGTCCAAAGAAGGGCAGTGAGCTGGTGAAGGGTCTGAAACACAAGTCTTCTGAGGAGCAGCTGAGGGAACTGGGGTGGTTTAGCCTGGAGGAAAGGAGGCTGAAGGGAGACCTTATCGTTCTCTACGACTACCCGAAAGGAGGTTGTAGCCAGGTGGGTGTTGGTCTCTTCTCCCAAGTACCAAGCAAAAGGACAAGAGGAAATGGCCTCAAGTTCTGCCAGGGGAGGTTTAGATTGGATCTTAGGAAAAATTTCTTCACCAAAAGGGTTATGAAGCAGGATGCTACCCTGGGAAGTGGTGGAGTCTCTGGACATATTTAAAAGACACGTAGATGTGGAGCTTAGGGATATGGTTTAGTGGTGGACTTGGTAGTACTAGGTTAATGTTGGACTTGATGATCCTGGCAAGGTCCTTTCCAATATAAATGATTCTGTGATTCTATGATTCTAGAGAACTGAGAAGTATATGAGTAGGGGCTGAAGATGAAAGCTTGTCAGTAAGAAAATGGCAGAAGATGTAAAAGATGAATTATTGCAAATAAAAAAGAAAAAATCTGCTATTAAACACATAAACTGTTTTTATTAGCCAAATCATGGTGTTCATCATTTTACAAAGTAGGAAAAAGGAAGGCATAAACACTAACAACCTCTGGAATTAATCTCAGCATGAAAAGGATTTCTGTATAATGAAAGTAATAGTATTGCCCATTAAAAATATGTTTATAATCACAATATATATGGTGAAATCAAACACTGATAGAAGACATAGGCAGAACTCAAAATCCACTTAATGACAAGCCTTAACTTACTGTGTTATGTGAGCTGGCTAAATATAGTACTTGTTTGTTTCAATGAAATAGCAAAAGATAGTGACCCTATGAGAACTCAAAGGAATTTTCCTGTTTTGCAACAGTACAGATAGTAGTATTTCCTAAATGGATGAGTTGGTCTCAAGACAGAAAATGATCTTCAAGAAAAGGGTATAATTTTTTAAGGAAGACCATGCAATGAAATGAAACCTTTCCTGCTTGTCTTCACTAAGAATTCTGTGCTGACATTTGCAACAGAAATGCAATTATATCAATGTCAACCACATTAGAAAACAAAGTAATAGTTAATTTTCTGGAACTGCTAGTCATTTATGGTACCTTTGGCAACTAGAACTGCTAAGAATTAGTCATACTGGTAACATGAGGAACATGAGTGGATAGAAGAAAGATTAAAAATATCCTTAAGTAGAAAAGAGGCAGATAAGATGAAAATTCAGACCTCAGATCCTAAACTTTTTCACATCAGTAAAAATCCCTTTGTCCTTAACAGCAGCCAAGTGAGGCTTACCTTTTCTGGCCAATCAAAGGACTTGCTCATCCAACTAAGTGCTAAAGAAGCAGAAAAAGTACTCATTTCTTACTGAAGTACTACTGGGAAGAAGTTTCAAGGAGCAGGGGTGAAATGAACAGCCTTTATTGAAAAAGTTTTCTCAGTTGACTAGAGACCTTCTTACTGCATTTTTCAAGTAAATAATTTAGAGAGAATCTAAAGGGAAAATGTGATTTATTACATGTAATTTCTAGATAGAAATACTAAAACAGGAGCAGGAAATGTACAGGTTGTAGAGGGTTATTTGAAATCAGGATTAACACTCTACATATCGCAGTCACACCACATGCACATGACATTTAATATGTACTGTTGGCAGTTAGATAACCTCACAAGTGGTGGTTGAAGAGCCCATCTATGTTTAGGCTTTCTCTCATAGTATGCATTCAAACTGAGATTCCTGCAATGCATGGTTACTCAATGTCTCACTTTCTCAGAGAAAAACAGGATTGCCAGTGTCTCATAACATGATTATTCTGTCAGATACACCTGATATATTTCATTTCTTCTCAAAATGAAAACTAAATACCAACAATAATATCTTCAGCACCAGTAGGCAGCTGCTTCAATAGTCCCGAAGACCAACTAAACATATGTTCCTCATTAATGGACTAAATCTATGGAGACCTATAAAAATAGTGTTGGAGACCTAGCTCTTCTCACATATCCAATGTATACTTCCTGTACAAAAGTCAGGTGGCTAAAGATGAAAATTCTTGTTTGTGTCATAGCATTTTCCGTGGCACCCATCCTAGAAAATTGCATCTTATTCAGGTTGATATTATTTTCTTCTTAAACATAGGAAAAGCATATTTTGTAGCAGCTTTACAGTCTAGTCATTGTTTAAAAAACCTTGACGTGTTTTCAAAAGCATGATCAGCAGACACCAGTAACTCAGCAATATTCTTTCTAAAATTTTAAAACTTTTTTTTTTCTTTAGTTAATAGAGAGTGACCAGTCTAGAAATGTTAGTTATAAGCATCTTTGATTGTGGCAAAAAAATTAACTAGGCAAATCTGCAGGACAGAAATATTCTTGTTTCACAACCATACATAATAAAATGATGAAAATGAAACACATTAAGAGAAGTTTCATGTTGTTTTGTGTGGTTTTGTGGGCATTTTTATTATTTTTCTTTTATTATTCATGGCTTTTGATTTTTTTTTTTTTTCAAATTCCTTTTTCATTTTTTCTGGCTATGAAGGAGGAAATAGCAAAATACCAGGAGAAATGTCTCATGTTATCATTAGGCCAAAAATGCTGGGACGTGTGTGTATGGGTCGACATGAGAAAAGTGAACTGGATACCAAACAGTATCCAATCATGCTATAACTAAAAATATTTTTCATTAAATAATACTAAAAAAAAAAAAAAAAGAAAATCACCACAAAAAAAATATTGCTACAGTTATAAACACAGGTAAAAAGCCCAGTCAGTGTACTGCCGGTCTGACCACAGAGAATTTAAAAAAACCCTACCAAACCAGAAGTATTTGAAACTGGTCTCTAGACCATGGATAACCTAATTAACATTTTCTGTTATTGTTTTAGGTTGGTTAAATCCTTGAGTTTTGTCTTAATTTCAGCATGAGATTGCTACCAATTTCCAAGTAATGAACATAAAATGTGTGTGTGTGTGTGTGTGTGTGTGTGTGTGTGTGTGTATATTCAGCTTTTATTTGTCAGGGAACACTGCAGTTGTTTTATTTTCTGGTTAAACCATGTCATTAACTGTTTTAGTAAAATCTTAATCTAAGGTTAGAATTTTCTTCTGACTTGTATGTCGTCTTATTTTTCTACCCTCATTCATTGTTTGTTCTTATAGGCATAAGAGTGTCAATTAGCTGATTCCTAGTAAGGACTTACAAGGCCAAGTGCAAAGCCCTGCACGTGGGTCGATGCAATCCCAAGCACAACTACAGGCTGGACGGGGAATGGATCGAGAGCAGCCCTGAGGAGAGGGACTTGGGGGTGTTGACTGATGGAAAGCATGACCTAGCAATTTGTGCTTGCAGCCCAGAAAACCAACTGTGTCCTCAGCTGCATCAAAAACAGGTCAAGGGAGGTGATTCTGCCCCTCTACTCTGCTCTTGTGAGACCCCACCTGGAGTACTGTGTCCAGCTCTGGGGTTCCCAGTACAAGGAAGACATTGAGTTGTTGGAGTGAGTCCAGAGAAGGGCCACGAAGGTGTGAGAGAGAGGGCTGGAGCACCTCTCCTATGAGGACAGGCCAAGAGAGTTAGGGTTATTCAACCAGGAGAAGAGAAGGCTCCAGGAAGACCTTATAGCAGCCTTCCAGTACCTGAAGAGGCCTACAGGAAAGATGGAGAGGGACTGTTTGCAAGGGCATGGTGTGATAGGACAAGAGGTAATGGGTTTAAGTTAAAAGAGGGTATATTTAGATTAGATGTTAGGAAAAATTACTCACTGTGAGGGTGGTGAGGCACTGGAACAGGTTGCCCAGGGAGGTTGTGGCAGCCCCCTCCCTGGAAGTGTTCAAGGCCAGGTTGGATGGGGCTTTGGGCAACCTGGTCTAGTGGAGGGTGTCCCTGCCCATGGCAAGGGGGTTGGGACTAGATGGTCTCTGATGTCCCTTCCGACGCAAACCTGTCTATGACTCTATGATTCTATGAATTATTTTAAATTAAATTGTAATCGTTTAGCAAGTTTAAATCATTGTGCAAATTTTAATAAACATAGAAGAAGGAGATTCTTAAAAAATATCTGAATCTAAAAAATGCAGACAATGTGTTTATTTTCTTCCTCATTAGCTGTGTGCTAGAAATAAATGGCTGCAGCATTGGCCTGGAAAAGAACCATATGTTTAAAAAACTGAAAACTATACCTTTCAGTTTTATTTCCACTCTCTGAGTAATTTGATGTTAAATGTTTCAAAATGCTCAAACAAATGTCCATTTACAGACTTTCTGATCTGAAATATAGTACTTTCTATACTTCCTTGGGCAGAAGTATAGGAAGGAATAAGTATAGAATACAAGAATAAGTATAGAATACAAGAGCAAAGAGGGGGGGAGGGAAAAAAAAAGCAAGCTTTAAGCAACAGCCCCAGAGGGAAATACAAGCAAAAACTGTTGGACATTCTTGAGAGCTTTCCAAAAACATAGTACAAGTTATATTGTGTGAGTTGTTTCAAAATTCTGTTATAATTGCAGTCACCTTTCTTATTTCCTGCTCACTTAAAGAGAGGCTTTACAAGCTGGATTATTGCTATTTCAGTTTGTGCTTGGTTTTTAAATGTACAGCATTTTCAGGTCTACGGAGCAGGCATTTGAAATATGGAAAGAGTACCTGGTTTCTGTATGATATGTTAGAAATATCCACATACAGGGGCAATCCTGGGATTACTAAAGTTAGCTGCAATTTTATTTTGTTTTAGATGACAGCAACACTCATTCTTGTGTATAACATTAAAAAAAAAAAAAGACAAATTAGGACACTTTAAGGTTATTGGGAATTCAGTAATATATAGGGAGGTGCAATGGATTCCTTTTATGTCTTCTGCGTGAACATGCACTCCAGAGTCATTAACAATGTGAGTGATAGGCTGAAGCTTGCCACAGTCACTGTGCAGCCAGCATCTTCATTTACAAAAAGAATTTGCCTCCCATGAGTTATTTCAATGTGGTTGAGTGCATCCGGATGTAAACTGAGTACATTTTAATTAATGCACCTACATGATAGCAAGCAAATCTCAAAACATGTGAATCAGAGATCAATTTGAATAGGTGTCTAGTTTCCGATAGTGTTGAAATAATCAGTGTGCAAAAGATCAGCATAAGCATAAAGAAGTTACAAGGAGTAACAAGGAAGTTACATCCTTGACCTTCATTTAAATAGATGAACTTGGCATGCCCATGTAAGCATCCCTAGCCAGGTTACCAACTGGCATAAATCATAGTGACACCATTGATTTCAAAGGCAATACATCTGTTTACGTTATCTGGCAGCCTCATTGACGTAACCCAAAATTGCAGAGTGAGTAAATCTGACACAAAATGTAGTATCAGAAATCAGAGGCTTAACATGATGTTACGGTCCCTTTAAAATCAATGCCCAAACTCCCACTGAAATTAGTAAGTATAGGCTTTCAACCTCAATCTTTAATTGAATCGCTATCATGAAAACTGCCAAGGCCAAACTTGGAGACTGTTTCTATAGCATTATAATTTAGACTTTAAAACATATCATTAGACCTGCTTACATACAGACACAGACACCCACATGAAAGTTTCAGATGCCCAAATAGAGGTGTACTGAGCAATTTTTCCCTTGTTAAAANGGTCTGAAGAATTTTTTCCTCCTTTATAAAAAAAAAAAAAAAAAAAAAAAAAAGCCTTTGTTTTGCTAACAAAACAAAAATCAGTATTTTCTCCTCTGCTTTTTTTCCTGTTCTATTTTGTAAGCCTGGTTTTGCAGATGAGCCTTTTCTTCTCACCAATTGCTCTTCTTGCTACTTATTTAAGTCTGCATCAGAGTGGTTTAGATTCTTGTTAAAATAGCTTGAAAACTTTCATATATCCAAATAAACCTGGGCACACTAAAAACTGGATTTTAAGAAACTAACTTAATTAATTAATTTAGTATGACCTGGACTCATATTCATCCATGTTAATCTAATTCCCCATGAAGTTAGACTGAAGTGTCATGAAATGGGTCTGCCATGTTGACAAATCAGCATTGCACTGTTCTAACTGAAGTCTGTTTTAAAAATCACTGGAGCTGATGCAACTCTGAAAAGTTTGAGCTGATCAATCCCAAAGAGTTGCATAAAGGCACCTATCTCAGCTAAGTAGTGTAAAATCACCATGAGTGAAATCTGTTAACTTTAGACAACTACTGTATAGACTCTGACATCTCAGCTAGTTATCTAGACTCTTTGTAGTCAGCAAAGAGAGAGGCACTTTGAAGCCATGACTCATTTGGCTTATTTTAGATGCCTGCCATAGGAGAGGAACTGCGCCCTAGAAGCCCTTCTTTCCTGCCATCAGTTACAAAGCCAATCTATGTAAATAGCTCAAATATAGATGCATGCTTAGTAGATCTCTAAATGTGAGCAGATGAAGATCACCCTCTGAGTACAAATTAGGGTGTGATTTTGCTGTCTATTTTTTTGAGCTGTGCTTTATAGTATTTGTTGCAGACATTCCTTCCTAGGTAATGCTTAGTTTGATTGAAATTAACAAAATTAGGCCACATGAGTCCAGGTGGGTATATCCAATGGTATGTTGAGCTAGACTCTTTAGGTGTACTTCAGGAATTTAGAGAACAGAGAATATGCATTTGTGTAAATGCAGCTGGATAAAAGATGCTGTTTTCTTTGCTTTCTGAGATACTTATTTAAATTGAACTTTCTCCTTGACATGTACATATAAATACTTGTATAAGCTTTTTATGGTAGGGTCTGCATAATTGTGATTGACAACCACCTTAAAATATATTATAGGGAATGAACAAAAGTGGAAAGTATTTTGGAACAATTATTAAATTATACCCTGGTATTATATCTCACCCCCGCAAAGTGAAACAGGTAAGACCATCTCTAATAGTCAACTGAAAAAATAGTAATTGTCTGTAACCTTTGTTGTCCATTTTCTTTTGTAATTCACATCACAAAACTGCTTCTATCAGGCTTCTGAGTGAAAAAAAAATCTTCAGTATTATTCCCACAGCTTGTAACCATTAATGTAAAGACAATAAAAGCAATTCAGAACCTAGAAATGCTGTGCTTTATCCTACAGTACCCTAGCAACTCAATTAAGACTATATCAGATCAGCTGCTTGCCTACTACTCTACTCAGGTTTATGATCATCTAAGCGGTCAGATCTTAATCAAACAGTGGTGATATTTAAGGGTAGAAACGAAACAGGTTTTTTTTCTTATACTTTTTGTTGTGTATCACAGCTTATGTTATCTGATTCAAATACCATTTGGAAAACTTTCATTTGTTGCTGAAAAGCTCATAAATGGGATCAAGAAAGAGAGAACTCAGTCAATTGTCAGCATGAATATGGAACTGAGAAGGCAACACCATGACTTTAGATTCACTGTGACCCTGGATAATTATAGAAAAGACAGATGAAAAACATAAACCTATGTTCCTCTGAAGAGGCAGTTTTCTCCTGGTTTTGAGGCTTAAACTTACTCTTGTATTTAAAATTGGTTTACATGTTCTGTGTCAAATTCTACATCATGTAGGCAGGCTTATTTGTTGTATGTTGGAGAACAGAAGAATTCCTCTTGAGAGTTTAGAACTTCTTGAAGAGGAACTTCACCATAGATGCATTGGAGACAGTGCTGGATGGCTTGAATTGGTCCAAACTGTATAATTAAGCCTGAAGCTCTGATTGATTTTGGGTCTCTTTTACTACATGCTCTTCAGCTCAGCAAAATAGAAATAGTTTGGGGGTTTTTTTGTATTTCAGTGAAGACTTTGCTAATGTGCAAGGCCAATATTAATGTCATTCATATTTCTATAAATAAGATTATCTACATGTTTGCATAACATGAACATTAAATGAAAGACATTTTATCTGTTCTTGATTTTTCAAATGCTTTACTTTCTATTTTCAGTGTCAACAATGGTTAAGTGATGGTATAGGCCCTCTGGAATGGCCAGATAATAAGGTACAAGCTATATTTATTTATAATTTTTTGGTAATTTCTTCAGATTGTGTGTAACACACAAAACTGTACTGACAATCACTCATTGGTAAAGAATGACAGAAATTACGGAAAATTTTCTATAGAAAATAACAACAACAAAATCAGCAAATGATAGATCTAGCCAGATGACTTTACCTGCCTCATTCCAGAAAGCTATGTGTACAACACTGTACTATTCACACTAGAAGAAAAGGCAAGAAGCATTCTCTTTGTAAATATTACATTGAGAAGGCAGATTTAGTTTTAATTTTGAATGACAAGTCAAGAATGTTGTTTAATGCAAATCCTTTCCAAAAGAGAACATACAACAAGGCACCATTTATTATTCATCATTCGTTTTCTGTACTTCATTATATATATCTGCTATAGGGATTTATGCCATTGTTTGGTGTAAAAGATGAGAAATATAAATGTACTTGCAGGGATGAATCTGATCTGTATTAAAGCAATGCTATTCATTTTCTTATGGTGGTTTATATTCCTAAAGTCACTCCTCATTCTATAACTGTAGAACCTTGCATTTTACTGCACTGGAATGAAGAATATTTTGCACAGAATATACAAAAGCACAATTTGAAACCAGTAATTTAGCACCAGTAAGCTATTGAAAGAGGAAAAAATGGTTTTCATTTTGTTCTCTGGGGATGTATTGTTTTGAATTTATGTTCAATGTTTGTGTATATCCTAGAATTATGTTGTCCTAATTTAGGACAAATGCCCCAGAATTTTGCAATAATACAAATAAATTGTCATTTCATCATCATTTGGTAGAGAGAAAATTATTTTTACTTCTCAGAAAATTAGTAAAGCTTGCTACCTCATAGCAAAAGAGAAAAAGAATCTCATTCTCAACATTGCTTTGTGCACTCAGAATATTTGTATGTCAGGTATCAAGGCTTGTCATGCGTATAAAATCACAGCGAGGGCTTGCACAGGATAAATTCTACTTTTAAAAAAAAAAAAAAAACAAAAAAACCAACCCCCAAAAAACCACCAAAAACCAAACAAACCTCTTAGAGGTAATTCTAATTACAGCATTTTGTACTGGGAATGCCACTTTTATTACAGTTCCCAGAATTCTTCAGGGGCTGGAATGTGTCTGTGTTTGTCCAATAAGCATAAAATGTTATATTTTTTATGGACAAATTCTAATAACAAGCCCATGCAATGCCACAGGCTTGGGGATGAGTGGCTGGAGAGATACCTGGCAGAAAAGGACCTGGGGGTGTTGATCAACAGCCAGCTGAACATGAGCCAGCAGTGTGCCCAGGTGGCCAAGAAGGCCAACAGCATCCTGGCTTGTATCAGGAACAGTGTGGCCAGCAGGAGTAGGGAAGTGATCGTCCCCCTGTATTTGGCACTGGTGAGGCTGCACCATGACCACTATGTTCAGGTTTGGGTCCCTCACTGCTAGTAAGATATTGAGGTGCTGGAGTGTGTCCAAAGAAGGGCAGTGAGCTGGTGAAGGGTCTGGAGCACAAGTCTTCTGAGGAGCAGCTGAGGGAACTGGGGTGGTTTAGCCTGGAGGAAAGGAGGCTGAGGGGAGACCAAGTACCAAGCAAAAGGACAAGAGGAAATGGCCTCAAGTTCTGCCAGGGGAGGTTTAGATTGGATCTTAGGAAAAATTTCTTCACCAAAAGGGTTATGAAGCAGGATGCTACCCTGGGAAGTGGTGGAGTGACCATCCCTGGATGTTTTTAAAAGATGCATAGATGTGGAACTTAGGGATATGGTTTAGTGGTTGGACTTGGTAGTGCTAGGTTAACAGTTGGACTTGATGATCTTCAAGGTCTTTTCCAACCAAAACAATTCTATGATTCTATGATTCTAAGGCTACTGTTTTTACATAATATTTATATTATTTATATATACCATACTCCATTTGACTGATTTGAAAGGAAAAGTAAAATATTATGAATACATACAACACGAGAAAAAAAGACAGTCTTCTATTCTACCTGAATCAGAAATTAATACAAGAAAAAATGACTGAGATAAATGAGTCAGGTTTAATTCATCAGTCTTTAGTTATATGGGTAGTCTGAAAAAGTGACTCAGCATTTCATGTGACCCCTTGAAAAATTTTTGCATCAATAAAGTAATAGAAAATATAGTTCTGAAACAGAGTGCATTTATGTGCACCTAATTTTATTTGTCAGACAAACATTTGAATATTAATTTTAATATATGTGCAGTCTAAGTGGCTGTCGGTCTTTGATAAAGAAATTTTTCCTTTCCCATGCAAGTCTTTTTTCATTATTATTATTTACTTATTATTAGATCAAAATTTGAAGTAACTACAAAGTTCAGTTCTATAGGATAACATTGCTTCTACCAACCATGACTGAATATACAAGCAAAATATTTTATTCTATGAAAGGCAGAAATGTGAATCTCCAAAGAAAGAATCTTCTTTTTCCACCAAATCCACTCATTAATAAAATGGAGGGTTGAACAAGGATTTTTTAATTATTATTATTATTTTTTAATTATTATTATCATCCTTTCTGTCAAGAGATTATGATGCATTCTTTACTGAGGAATTTTGTCAGTGTCAACCAAATACTAGTTTATCTAAATGTCCCTCATAAGGTTTTTTTGAAACTACATAAATATTTATTTCAGATAATTTTCTTGCTTTAAAGATCAGAAAAATGAAAAAGTAAAACTTTCCTTTTTGCTTTTTTACCAAATCAAGTGCTTGTATCTGAAGCTGAAATTAACTAGTAGCCCCAACTGGATTTTTTTCAGTAATTTTGTATTTCATTCTTTTCATCCAATATGAGTAAATGTGGCAGAATATTGTATGAATGATTTGCTCTTCCCATTTTGACCATTTCCATAAGTAGTAGAAAACATTAAAGATTTACTAGAATTTGATAACAAGACTAACAGACCATTTTGAAAATACTACTGGAAGTTAATTTAAAAAATGAGCAATCAAAGGTGATAGGCCAAATACTTAGCAAAGATGCATAGTGTGACAAAAGTACATCCTTACTTTCCCGGAAAAGTCTGGGGTTCCAGCTTCTCAGATTATTTTGGATCAGTGCACTTGTTCTTTATCACACAAGTTATACAATGGGGAAGATTGTCCTTAAAAAAAGGCTCACCCAAGTGCCGAACAGATCTTCATTCTTGAATCCAGCTCATCTTTCTATAATATATAAAATAAAATTGAACTCTACACGGTTATAATTTAATGTTCCAATTAATTATTTAACTAAGCTGGAAAGAAAAAATGGGAAATAAAGAAGGTATTCAGCAAATTCAAGGTTTGTACATTACACTGAATTTCAAGACTCACCAGATTTTTGTGGTAGCAATTGGTCTGTCTATAAGGCTATTGATATTCTAAAAGTTTATTTTCTAGATTATTTATGTGTATTTTCAGCTTTTAAAATAAACTATATTTTATTTGTGTTGTAGGGCTGGTCATCTTTGAGTTCCCATTTTTTTCCACAAACTGATTTAAGTTTTCCATTTAAATTTTGCATGTTTGCACTAGCTACACCCAAATTCCATTTTTATACAAATTTTGTTTAAAACATTCCATGTTTTTTGCCTATTGGATTGAAAAGCCTGCATTGACATGACGAAATCTCCTTTCACTATCATACAACAAGGCAAATGTGTTTTTTAAAGAAATCTTTCTTCAACAGGTCTTGCTCACTGTTTTCTTATAAGTAGACAGAATACTAGTAACAAAAGAAGATGTCTTTTTCTTTAAAAAAAAATCTCAACATTTAAAATTTTTACTTACTGACAAAATTGCTGATGGAATGATAAAGAAATTGTGGTCACAAAAACATCCTTTACCAGAATTTGCTCTACTTAGGTAAGGTTTAGATTGGATAGTAGGAAAAATGTCTTCACTGAAAGGATTATCAAACACTGGAACAGGCTGCTCAGGGAAATGGTTGAGTGTCATGGTTTTGCCCCAACCGGCAACTAAGCACCACACAGCCACTCGCTCACTCCTCCCCAGTGGGATGGGGGAGAGAATCAGAAGAGTGAAAGTGAGAAAACTCCTGGGTTGAGATCAACAGTAACAAAAACATCCCTGTGTTACCAACACTGTTTTTGGTAAAAAAATCCAAAACATAGCCCTGTACTAGCTACTATGAAGATAATTAACACTATCCCAGCCAAAACCAGCACATTTAGTCACCATCCCTGGAGGTATTTAAAAGACATGTAGGTGTGGTGCTTAGTGACATGGTTTAGTGGTGGACTTGGCAGTGTTAGGTGAACTTCGTGATCTCAGGGGCCTTTTCCAACCTAAGTGATTCTAGGATTCTATGATTTATCACAGTAAATGTTGACTAAAGCCATGTATTTCTATAATGATGTCATGAACAAGCCCAATGTCAGAATGGATTTGGATGCAATATAAAATGGCTTATGATACGAAGCTGGTTGTGCTACACAGGAAGAACAGTGTAACAGTGATTGATGATTGACCTTCCGTGCTGGACTGCTTTATATGTTTATGATGTAAGACTTTTGAAGACCTGTGTTTCATTGCTGAAATCCTGGCCTTTCAAATGTCTCACGGGGAAGCAGGGGAGCTTTATTGTGCCTTACCAACCAGGTATATTCAGCAGTCTGCAGCAACAAAGACATTTACATTGTATTAATTCATCTAATATAAAATCACAATATAAAATCAGTACTTAAACCACATGCTTTATTAATTAGCATCTACTTTATTGTTTAATCAGTTACAAGGACTTTAGCCCTGTTTCTGGGGGAGAAGCAATGCTTTCAGAGAGCTTAGTGAGGAAATCTGCCCACAGCTTCCCTTTCTTTCTCTCTTTTCTTTTCCTTCCTTTGTATTCCTGTAAAATGTTAATGTGATAATTTTACCAGCACCATTTCCTAATCAGTAAAGAGTATCCTGAGACAGAGCTGCAGAGTTTGTCTGGTCTAAACAGTTTGCATAGCCTGAACTCCACAGTCACACTGGGACTTTGCAATGTTGAGTTTGTTGGTTTATTTTGGCTCCGAGTTGATCATCACTGAACTCTGCCTTCTTATATTTTACAGTGGTGAGTTTCTGAATAGGACTCACTGTGACCCCACTGGAATTTTATATCCTTGCAGTCAAAGAAAAACTTCTGGCTTAAATAGGTGAGCTGTGACTGGTAGAGGGATGCAGACAGAGTTTTAGATCTCTCAGGTCCTACAAATAGGACCTTTTTTCTTTAATCCTCTTTCCTAAGAGACCATGTCATGCTGCCTGTTTTGTTTCAGGAATAGATGGGATGCTCTGGCCCTTATGTATGAATGGGGAATATGAGAAGAGGAAAAAGTGGCTGGATTAGGTTTGGGCTGAGTAAATGTTGATCTTTCCTCACCTGCTCTGCACAAGTCTTCACCTCACTGAAACATTTTTATTAAATTTTAATCAAAAGCACAGAAAAGATTGTTGATTGTAGAAACGTCTAACTCTGCTCTAAGCTTCTCTGCTAGGCCAGTTTATAGATGTTAACAGTGCCACACTGACATTGAATTCAATGTTGTTTGTCCTATGAATTGTCACAGAATCCAAAAGGATCAAAAAATTCTGTGGCTACATAAGTGTGACAGAGTGAAGAGCACAAGCCTTTACGAGATGCTAAAGGTTAACTTGTGTTGAGAAGGTTTCCTCTGCATTTGTTGTTCCTGATGCCAGTCTTCTGTGAGATCACAATTTGATTATAGGAGGAGGGGGGAACTTGTGCTGAGACCCCAATTTAAGAATCTGTCAAATATATATTTGGGGGAGTGTAAGCTTGCATCTCATCCATGAGATCTTTGATCATGAATAGATGGCCTGCCTCTTTTTTGGAAGTCATACACGATCAAAGAGATCCTTTATTTAGAGATGCAAATGCTGCTGTCAAGCCCATAAAATACATACACATGACAATTTTTTACAGACCTGCATTGTACTTCAAAAGACAGCTTTTTATTTAAAAGGTCGTGACCATTTTGATATCAGATACTGTTATTTGTGAGCGTAAGGTTCAGCAATCTTTTCTTCTTTTGACTTAAACATCACATGAATGTATTAAAGCAAAGCTGAATCTCTCAGAATAAGGAAATGAATTTTTTAACAGATGTTAAAAGGCTAATAAGTTCACATCTCTTAGCACCCAGTCAGAATACCAGATTTTTATATAACAATAAAAATTTACCAGATTTCTGAAAGTATGTGATCTCTTGAAAAGAAAAATCATAAGAAACTTGGATCAGATGTCTTTACAGTCCACTAAAGAGTGCTTTTGGCAGGGAAGTAGGAAATGAGTTGGAAAGCATTAATAAACTTTCAGGATACTTGAAAACACCAGCTTATAGTACTTGATCTTTAAGTGAACTCTAGATTACTTCC
>VXBL01000332.1:839685-887218 GCA_013400195.1 Aramus guarauna | reverse complement strand
TTTTTTTTTTTTTTGAAACCATAAATAGTGCTTAGAAAGAAAGACAGTTTATCTAAGTAAAAAAACAGAAGGAGGGGAAAGAAAGTTTAGCTTGGACAAAAGCTAGAAAAGACAGAAAAAAACAGTACTTGGAAATTATTACTTTTTGGCATTGAATTTGATTAATACTTTAAATGCTCCACAGAAAGAAACATAAAATTTCAATAGGATTCCATTTTAATTTCACTTACATGGTACTGAAGTCCATTTTACAATGAATGCAAACCAAAACTTCATTAGTCTGGCACAGCAGCACAAGCAAGGTAAGTCAACTAGTTGGTAACAAGAAAAAGAGGGTACATAAACTTTGAGGATCAAACAATTGATTCTAGAACAGCAGTTTGTTCCACTGGCTTGACAGGCACTGATTTGTTCAGGTATTAAGCCAGATCTACTTTGCTCCTCCATAAAAATATTAAGTGGTTCAAATTCAGTACAAAGCAATGCAGAGCCAGGAAACGCCAGTGAAAACACTAGCCTCTGAAATGCACTGTTTCTAAAAAAGGTAGCAATCTTTGGAGATCAGCCGGAGACTTTTAAAAATTGGGCATTCCCAGGGCTTTTGCTTCTTTTTGCAAAAGGCCTGAAAGCTGTTTATATATAGACATACTTTTTTTTTTTTTTTTAATATATAAAAGAACTCCAACAAACTTCCAGAGTTTCTCTCCTTTTCTTTAACATAAATTTGTAAAGTCTCTACTGTTTTTCCTAAAAGCTTTTTCTGAAGATTGGAAAGCATGTTTTATGTGAACTCAAGCACCTTAATTGAAAGGTGTCTATGAGTGTAGTGAAGCCTTAATAATGCTGCATTTTATCCAGACTGTTAATTAGGTGTTGTGCTAGATGGGTATTAACCAGAAATAAAAGCAGAAGAGTTTTAAAGAGTACATCTATAAATCCCCTACCTTTCAACTTTTCTTCCTGTGATCTTTTTATCAGTTCTTCACTCACTTTAGACTTTTGTAGGATTGAAAAGAGTAATGTTCATCATTAAAAACAAAACAAAAATCATGTTTTTGAGAAAAATCTTTCTGACTGACTGTGTATGTCAATAATAAACAAGAATGAGATCAGGACAGCAGCTTTCCTTTTGCTAAGTGTCCTTAACATAATGCAAATAAGACAATTGTCTGTGACTATATCAAAGCAACAACCAAAGCAAATTTGAATAGATAAACCCTGTGCAGTAGAAGTACTTAGGTATAAATCTTTAAAAGGCTAAAATAAACCACGTTTGTGTGTATGCTGATGCAACAGATATCAGCCTGCCTAGATAATTAGATGCATATGACTACTTTCTGCACACAGTAGAAGTTGCTTTAGGAGAACTCAGAAATAACATTTCTAAAAGATTTGAAAAAGCTTTCAGAAAACACTGTATCAAAGCTCCTCTGTTCTAAATTAGATGGGACTCCATTCTACTCAAAGGAATGATATGCTAAACTAGTAATTTGCAATATTTACAATATAAGAAAGAAAATCTGAGTGAAATAGACTTTAGGAGATGAAGAAAAATGAAGAGATTTTGGTGGTCACCATTCAATGATCACCTAGAGTCTATTGCTTCTTGCTGTAAGGCAAAGGGGAGTCAGAGCAAATACTGAACATTTTTTTCTACTACTTTTCAAATTCATCCTGATAAGAAGCTTAGAGTCACCAGGGATATATTTTGGTTAGCACGTTTCTTCTAAATTACAAGTTGCTTACTAAGGCTTTGACATTTTGACTTTAAACTGATATAGGGAAAAGAGGGAGAGTTTTAACGCAAAACCAAGATTGTTAAAACATCATATATCTGGAAACACAACTGTGGAGTGCAGAGCACGCAGTTTTGTGTTTTGCCTCTGTGATTATTTATACTATTATGGCAAACCACTATCACAAAATTCTCCAGGGCTAGCAGTGGTGTGGGATTACAAACCTAATCATGACTGCCTTATTTTTGCCAGAACAGGGCCCTGTGTGTTTAGTACCACTGAAGTCAATGGAGGAGCAGACTCCTAATGGACAAGTTGACAGTGACACATATCATTAGATAAAATGGTGCAAAAATCTTTGAGCTAGACAGGCAGGCAGACAGACAATAAGGAAGGAAAGAGAAAGTGCTTTGATAGCCACTGTTACTGGAAAAAATACCAGTGGTTTAATTTGTGTAGTAATAATAATACCTAACACTTTTGCTTGCCATCTTAATAGCATTAGTGTAATTTTTTCCGTGCCACTTTGTGAGAACCCAACTTTCCAAGGCCATGCATTCCTCAGGCATCACTTAGCAGAAGGCCAAAAATGTACGAATTTTTAAAAAGCTTCAATTTTTTTCCGGAGTGATAACTGAGCCCAGAGGTGACCCTTATATACAATTGCAGTTATTCAGGTCTAAAAAGCCAGCAAATTCACATGTAACTGTATCTTCCAGCTTCAACAGTAGGGCAGACTGTCAGCTCCCTCATCTGTCAGCACTTGTTCAGGCTAGTAAACGAAGACTGCTGCGTACTAGCAATATCTATTTGCTACAGGATATGCACTCAAGAAAGTCACGAAAAGGAGCTTCAAGTAGGGGCCAAAACCAATCAGTCATTTTCTCCTGTCAGTGATAAGAAAAGCAACATAAAAGAGAGAGGTGCTTGTCCCAAAGGTAGTATCAGTAGCAAACTGTCACCAAATAAAAATAGTTAAAGTCTTAATGGCTGTACTAATTTAATACAAATAAGCCAGGTTCTAGTTAGCTTAGCATTTCCTCTTGATAGGCCTCAGGCAGAAAAAAACCCAAATGTCATACTGTTCAGAGGACAAATTATGTGCAACTTGCTTTGGGTGAAAAAAAAGAAATGCCCAAACGGTGGGACACGCAGCGCCATCTTATCTCCTTGGAGCTGGAGTCCTTGAAAAGCAAGCTGTACCTCATTAAATTAGCAGAAGTCTTCCTGCCTTTTTCTTCTCTGTGTTGTGGGAGATTCAGTCACGGCTACAGTCCTCCCCATGCTCAGCGTGTATTTAATTTTTCACTGGTTTACCCTGAGGCAATGGAGACTTGTGCCATCACCCAGGGAGGCTGGAGGAGGACAGCAAAGTAGAAAGGGTGCAGTGCAGAGGAGCTCTGCTCAGTACGCGGTCTCTTCCAGCAGTGAACCTGGCTGCTCAGTGAAAGCACACCTTTCTATTGCCCAGCAACATAAGTTGAACCCCTCCATAGGGAATTAAAAAGTAACAATAAAAACCTACTAATCTGACTCTATATGATTTTATAACAGATTTTTATGATTCAAAAAGACCACAGAAGGTCCAAGACAGGGGAAAATTAGGTTAAAAGTCTTCAAATCAGGAGTGACTGACTAAAGCTCCACTGATGCTGTCCCATCTGACACATACAATCCCAATCACATTATGTGCTGCTGTACATCTCTTCACATCTAGACTGAAGCTGTATCTGGCTCTGTAAATTGACTGTGCTTTTACAGTACCATATACAGTGCTTGATTCAACTTAATCATATATGTGAAAGGGAAAGATGCTTTGATAGTTCTTTCCAAGCCTTTAGGCATACAGTGTTATCTTCTAATATTTGAGAAACATTTTACATATATAAAATATAAGAGTCTATTGGTTCTATGAGGTTTATTTACATATTTGCAATCTAAATGCTAAATCAACCTACACTTTTTCTGGTGATGTAATTCTTTCCAAAAAAAGTCCATTGTGATGTCACATGGAAGATGCCAAAACAACTATGTGTGAGCTAACAAGGTAGTGAAAAAGCATGGAGCCAGATTAGTGCAGCTCACTGTCCACGTTAGTGTATCTTGCATCTCTCTCAGGCAAGTCATCCAAGGAACAACACTGTGATACCGTGACTCCAGAGCTCTTGCCATGAGGGTAGGCCATACTGTTTTTCAGTTGAGCACATTCAAAGCTCTTCCACAAGACTTACTCATTAGCAGAAGATTAAAAATGAAACTTTTGTCTTTCTACATACAAATATCCACAACCATTTTTTTAAAAAGTGTAGAAAATATACCACCCAGAAATTGAAACAGTTTTAAATATTTGACTATTCCCCCCAGTTCCAAAATAATTATAGCTTTCTATGATAATTTTTTATTAGAAATCAGTGAGTGTTCTCATATTAAAGTGTCTATCATAAAGGTATTGTCTACATTGGTAATCTATCTGGAAACATGGTTTGAAAAAAATATATATGGGGGGAAGGGTTCTGTAGCTGACATTAAAACAAAAGATAAAAACCTCTTTCTATATATTCAAACTCCTCTTCTCCTAACACTTTTTCTTACAATGTCTTTGGAACCTTAAAAAAAAAAAAAAAAAAAAAAAGTACCAAAAACATTCAAGTGATGCTTTCAGTAGTGGGTGCTCTATTGAACTTCCATTCCTCTTTCATTTTTCCCTGTCAGCTTCTTGCACTGATGTCAGTAATTTACCTTAGATTTGACTTCCTTCTCAACCCACCTTTCTGAACCCTTACACAAAAGATATTCAGAAAGAGACTGTGGTATAGTGATTTCATTCAGCCTAGATGTTTGATTTCTGCAGATCCTTCGGAT
Source organism: Aramus guarauna (assembly GCA_013400195.1). NCBI lineage: Eukaryota > Metazoa > Chordata > Aves > Gruiformes > Aramidae > Aramus > Aramus guarauna. Next base: position 882,620 of record VXBL01000332.1, on the reverse strand, counting down.
CCAGCTTCCAACACTTCCATTCTTCAGACAGCTCAGAGAAAGGATGCTTTTACTTTACAGCCTGCTGCCACTGCCATCCTGAATATAGATGCTTCCTGTTGTGTTTCCCCTTTCAACCTACAGCACTCAGATGGCTCATAAACTACGGGTATTTTTGTCTCTCCCAGGCTTTTTCTTCACAGGGAACTTTGTGGTTGACTTGTTGCCCCACTCTGAGATGCTGGCCACCTGAGTATGGTAAGTAGCCCCGGAGGAGGAATGAAGGTTACTGTATAACTTTTTTTCTCAGAATTTAGATTCCCTAGTGATAGAAATAAGCATCATAATGAACACAATGTACCACAAGTACTATGTCTCCTCATTTTTCTGTAGTATCACTCTTAATTCACGATAAGCTATATCTGGGGCATTTCAGGTATAGTCTAGAGCAACCATATCAGAAAACAAGAGGCAGAGGTTTTAAGGAGTTTTTTCCCCCTCTCTTTCTTTCTTCCAGACAGAAAGAAACAGATGGTCAGCCATTTATCACACTGTCAAACCAGCAGATGTCTTCAAGATCTGTACTGCTCTCTGGTGAAGTCATGGAAGATAAAAGCATCTTTTCAAGGTGGTAAATTCTTCAAGGTATTAGAAATTTACCAATCACTTCACAGAGTAGGCAATTCCCCTTTTAGAGGTTTGTGAGCAAGTGAAGTGAAAGGCCAGACATTGTGATAAATTAGTCTTATCATTTGCATAGTACAGCCAGACAAGCACTTTGAATGAATTTTTTAAGATCTTTAGAAAAACAATCCCTTGAATCTACCACAAAACTGACAAGTTACTCCAGTAGTAACAGTTCCTACCTAATTTCAAGTCTGAATCTGTCTTCTTTTACTACCAAGAAATAGGTCTCATTCTTTCTGCACTGGAATGAAGATCAATCTGCTATTGTGTCTTCACATCTCATGTGGATGAGTCCAGGCTTAGCTCAGGTCATCTCTTAAATTTTCTCTTTGATAAGCTACACTGCTGCAGTCTTTCAGTTGGAAGATAATTTTCCAGCCTTTAAATTATTTTCATGACATGCTTCAACCCTCTCTGAAGGTTTACCAGTCTATCAATGTCCTTGCAAGCAGTAGGTACAGGGTTGCAGTAGTCACACTACCAAAATGAAATACTGAGGTAAACTCACCTGCCTACAATTTTTTCAAGTTCACTGTTTATACATCAAAGAGTTGCATGGACTTGTTTTAGCCACTATGTCATGTAAATGATCAGCCTGTTATTATCCACCTTTTTTTTTTTTTTTTTATTATCCAGCTAATTTTTTTTTGTTTTTTTGAGATGTTACTCCAGGAACAGATCTTGCTATCCAGTATGACCTGAATTCATTCTTCCTAGATATTTGAGTTTGTATTTCACCAAATCAGAAAATATACTACAGACAGTTGTGGTCAAGTTACCAGCAAGCCAGAGCATTCTGTATAAGCAAGCTACCCTCTTCAGTATTATCAAACTTTCAGGTTTTGTATTTGCAGTCAATACCAGCCATAATACCTCCTTTTTTAATGTATTTAATGTAACTCCTAAATACAATAGGACAAATACTAATGCCTGTAGTACTCCTCCAAAGACACACGCAATGATGAATGCTGGCCAACAGTTTCTTAATGAAAACACCCTGCATTACCAGATAAAAGCAAAGACCACATACACATAACTCAGATTGTATTATCTTTACATATTTAAAACAAACAAACAAACAAACCCCACCAACCAAAAAACCTACCAAGATGTTATGAACAACTCTGAAAAAAAAGTGTGTCCCTGAAAGAAAATCATAGAGAGAGGAGAATCCACCAAAACCAACAACAATAGCAAATTGGTTCATGAGTTGAGTGGCACTGTTAATAATATATAAAATGTTCTTGACAAATACATGCCTAGAGATGTACTGAGGGCTATGAAGATCAAGGTAGGATATTAAGAAAAGATGTACCTCCTGCAGTGAGGCCAGAAGTATTGGAAGAAGTATGTTCAGTCACCTGTGAACCAACCAAGAATAGCTCACACACTTTTACTCATCAATGTCCAGATCAGCACTGAGTATGTTGATTTTTACAAATCAAGTTTATAAACATCTTAGGGGGTATTTTTATAAACTTATTTATGCCCTTTTTCTTCCAATTAATTTTCTACTAATAAAATTTATCTAATTGATATTCATTGCTCTCCTTTCTTTCTTTCTTTCATAACTTATTCATTATTTGGGAGGTTGCCACACTTTCATAGCTGCTTTCACTTATCCTCTAAGGTAGCTTGCTGTTTGCTTTGAGTTTTGACCAGGTTGAATTTTTGCCGATAGCATTTTAGACATCTAGTTAAAAATTATTAAATAGTTTGCAATAATAATTTACACTTTTCCAATTGAGTTCTGTCTCCCAGTTGATTTGTCTCATAATTGTTTTCAGCTTTGTTAAACTGACCCTTTTATGCACCAAGTGTGTAACTCATTGGTATGTCTTTTATTCTGTTTGCATACAGTAGTGAAATCAAGTTGTAATCATTTGCACCTAAGAAACCACTAATTTTTAGTTCTGTGATCAGGTCCTCTTTGTCTGTCAAGATGAGGTATAAGACAGAATTCCTCTGTGTAGGATGAAACAGTCTCTAAGTTAAGAAATTGCCATCTATAATTTTTAGAAATCCCTTGGACATTTCAGTACTGGCAGCCTGAGTAACCCCAGCATATGTCAGGCAGATTGAACTCCTCCCCATCCCCCTTCCCTTTCCCTGATAAAACAGTTTTCCTTCCTACATATTATAGCTACATGCTTGAGGGCAATCCATAGCATGGAAGAGAAAGTGTAAGAGGAAAAGAATAAAGTAGATAGGGAGATTAATTATCCTGATAAATACTGAACCAGAAAAGGGGATACTAGAGATGGTGATCCACTCTGCTCCTAGATTTTTTGCCTTGGTGATCTTCCTCCTTTGCTTCCTATTGAACATCCATGGAAGAAGAACACCCCCATTTTGACAGGTGTAGCACACACATTTTTTATTTTTTACCTCCCAAAGGTGGAAGGAACAACATGCAGTGTACCAACACAGAAGCTATTCCAAACCATCAAAGCACCTGTCTCTAACAAGCACATAAATAAAACATTTATACTGAATGTACATATCTGATACTTTATTATATTGTCACATTGATTCATGATGCAAAATTATTTACCTTAAGATGGTATCATTTAAATTGGAGCTGGATGCTTTTCCTTCCCAACAGTGAAATTATCAGTAATGATGCAAAGATGGAGTTTAAGTGAATTTTGGAAACTTGGGGCTGAGACCTCATTCCAAACATGTCCTTTTTTTATTTGCAACAGTCTTCCATTTCACTCTCTTCATTATCTGTATCATTGTTTTTACCTTTCTCTTTGATATCACTTTACCTTCAAAACTGGATTTCTGAGTATACTAACAAATCAGAGTTCGGGGAGGGGGGAGTTAGTGGGTTTGATGTTTGTTTTGTTTGTGTGTTTGTTTTTTTCAGGTGGCTAAAGAATTATAAAAATAAAATAGGAAACAATAGTCCAAAATAAAGAGACTAAGCATATTAAACACCTCAGGAATTTAAGTTGCCTGGGCCTGATAAACTACATCTGTGGCTATTTAAAGATGTTTAGGTGAAGCAGTGGTAATCACATTAATGAGATCTTGAAAATTTGTGAAGTATTAAAGCGATGAAGTATTGAAAGATTGGAAAACTGAAAATAATACTTGGCATTGAATAAATAGATGAAGAAAAATAAGCATCCACAACTCCTTAACTTCTGTTCTTGTAAATGGGATTCATGGGATATCTGCCAGCTTGAAATCACCTAGGAAAAGGAATCAGCTAACACAGAGCTGTCAGGAGCAGATTCAGTCAAGCCAAATTAATCTCTTTCTGCAAAAGCGGAACAGACCTTCAGTCAGAAGAGACAATGGACATCTCATATTTGGGCTCCAATGAGGCTCTTACATTGTGTCTCATAAATGTGTTCTCATAAATGGCCTTGAAAAATAGAGTGACAGTATAGCTTCAACCTTACTAGAATAAGTAGATTGGATAACCAATGCAGCTTTGTTATTGATAGTTGACTATCAAAGTAAATGGTAGTAGACCTATATAGTGGCCTATCCTGAGCCTACTAATACTGAAACCTTTCCCTAGCAATGCTGAGATGGAATAGACATCATCTGCTGATAACACCAAACTCAGAGGGACTAGGAATATGTTGGAGAAAAAAGTTGGTAAGTAAAGAAAAAATAGCATATATTTCAGTAAGAACAATGCTGTATACCACTGACACCAACCACCACCAGCTGACCTTTGGGAGATGGCACACATCTGCATTGCATGTAGTGACTGAAACAGTCTTTCCTTACCTTCGCTTCCTACTTTTTTGTCAGTTGTGCTAATGTCATGACACTGACCCGTGTAGACGAGTAACAAGGAATTTATTTCTTTGTATTTCCTCCTAATTTGTTCCTACTTCTATTTGTGTCATCAGGACTCATTTTGGTGATTTATATTAATCTCTAGAAGCAGGAGGAATTGTTATCACAATTCTGTATCCATTCCCTGAGGATCACTAAAATAAAATAAAAAAATACAGTCACAAACACAAAACTACGTTGATCAAGTTTGCGTAGAAAGCTTTGTTTTGAAGAAAGCCACTTCCTTTCAAATGTTCAATGAGTGTTGCTGCAAGACGACACCTATTTGGAGGCACATACTAAATATACCAGTTGTATATTATGACAGTACTATAGCTGTAGACAGTTTATCAAATCCATTAATTATAAGTAGAAAGAGAGAAACTGGGGGGTAGGAATTTTCCTAATAATGAGAATCATCATTTGGGATTTATGAATGGATTGTAAGAGTAAAATGATGAAAATGATAGCTGTATTTGATAAATTAAACAGTTCTACAATAATATCTACATAATTTTTAAAATATCAGGCAACTTGTGCCCTGTTGACATATTCCAAGAAAAAAAAATATTAATTTCCCTCTCTTTTTATTAAATTTTTAGTTCCTGAACTGTGGACACATATCATTTTACTGTTTATCAAAGGTCACATGAAATTGTGTATGAAACTAAATGCATTGTACTGGCTTTAAATTTGCAATTAGAATGGTATGTTTAAATTGAAAAATAATATCTAAAGCATAAGATTAAATGGAGAAATGATAAACAGGTGAAAACTTGCTAAGAAAATTATTAAATTAGTATCAAATTATATATTCCTTGACTATTGCAAAGCATTGTAAGTAAAGTAATTGGTAAGAACTGAATAAGTCCTCCCTCATGTATATGAATTTGGCATATAGAGAGGGAAATTTCTAAGAAATGAGAAAAATCCAAAGAAAGCAGAAATTAAAGAATTCCATTAAAAGACAAGGTTGTACGACTTTTTCTTCAAGTACAAAGTGTGAAAAGGTATTTAAATAAGTAATCAAAAAAATAATAAATTTAATTACTACTATATTACCACTCCATCACTGTGTAGAAAAGGCCTTTAAAGTACTGTAGTTCTGAAAATATAATTTAGGGTATATAAAATCCTCTAAGACTTCAATTTCAAAAGCATTGCACCAGTAGCTCTTTCTGAGACTTGAGACATAACCCACACGGTATGCTTACAATGTTATATCTGAGAGATATGTCCTGACCTCCAAGTCCTTTTTTTGAGAAACTTCATGACAGCTCTGACAGCAGACCTATGTTCCATTCAAATGCAGGAAGTCTCACTAGAAAGGTTTATTGGAAGCAGACTTGACTAGAAAAGCAACAAATAATGCTACCGTTCAACATTTCGATTTCAGCTGATCCAAAACAGTTGAGCCTTTCCCACTCTTGATGACATTTGGAGTAACGTGCATTGCTGAGGAAGGAATTATGTATAAACTTACAAAGAAAACTGGTATCAGAACTTTGTAATATTATCAGTCTCCCACAGCAGCACTTCATGGCAATTTTATTCTATATCTGCAGTAGCCTAACCTCTACATCATAACTGGTTGTAATAGCCTTACAATTCAAATGGAAAACAAAGGCAAGAGTTTTGTGCTATGGTTGACAATGAAGTTACTGTGAAAAAGAAAGAGCTGGATCATGCTTCTTTTGCTACTTGCCTCAAATCCTTCAGATTTAAATGTTACCAATTGGTTTCTTCTCTAAACTGTGAGAGATCAATATAACAGCAGTGTGCATTTTCTAGAGAACTCTCTCAAGAACTTTTCAGACTGCCCATCTCTTCATTTACACCTTTTCCTTCCAAATATTTTTCTTGACCTTTTGACCTGCAGCTTCTTGCCACAAATTTTGCAGAGAAAACCTAGAGCTGTGGCTCCTGTTAACCATAGACATGATGTAATCCTGCCTATATTACTTCACTTTTTTTTTTCAGCATATGCATGTATATGCATATTCTTCTTAACTAGTCATCTGGGGGAGGATGTGAGACCCTTTTCTAAGATTGGACCAGAATGGAATTTAAGGGTCATTTTTATAAGCAAATGGGCAGCTGCAGTTAACTCTGTGTGAGGAACCAGTCCCCAGACATTTGTCTGAATTTCAAATCCTTGGGGTACCGTTTTAAGTATCTATGTATATGCATACTTATAATATTTAAAAGAACAACAAATTAAAATGAAAGCTAAGATGGTACATAACTACTCAGTGATTGCAAGCACTTCTGGGCTTCCAAATACATCCACCAGGTCCATGGGTACTACAAATCTGCAGGAGTCAGAATGTTTGGATATTATTAATGTAACCATTCATTCCAGAAACTAGTCTTGGCTGTTATAAAATCAAGCAACAGGGTTAAAGTTTCAGAAGTCTTTCCAGTTTGTGGATTTCAAAGAGAAATTCCGAAGTTTTAAATGACATTCATTTTAATGGTCCAAGCAGGTGATAAGCCATAGTAGCAGCCTATTTAGCCAGTTTTTATAGCTATGGTCTTTATTGCACTACTGTTACTCACACAGTTGCAGTACATGAAGAAGGCAATTGATTTCATCTTATTTCTTAAGTGGTGGAAAGCAAGGTTCAGCAGCCATCATGCAATACAGTTAATATGGCCCTTCTCTGCTTCTAATCCCAGTGATGCATGTGCTGAGAGCATTCATTTGTATAAGCAGTCCAGACATTTGTCTAATGCCTGGACATGTAATGCTGTAAGAATCCAAGTACTGTGCATGTGATATAGCTTATAGATATTCATTGGTTCCCAAGACATTGACCTTGTACCTCTACATTTAGTCCATACTTACCCAGACAAGAATAGTAACATTTCATTAAACACATACACAAATTTTCTGGGTCTTGTATATCCAGTTGGATTTTTGTTAGTGATAGTAATACAGTAGTTCTTTTTTCATTCTTCAGTATCTCCTTTGCAGTTCAAGGGTCTATCAGGAAGACGACGTTCACTTCAGGGATTTTTTGCCCTCTAGCAAGCCTTTCTGACATTTAGTCATTAGTAGTGGAGCTATTTAGACATTAGTAGTGGAGCTATGAGATGCTTTAAATAAAGATCTCCAATAAGCCTGTTACAAAATAATAAAAAAAAAAACTTAATAATTTAAATAATAATAACCATAATGGCAATAATGATGATGATGATGATGATGATGATGATGATGATGATGATGATAACAATAATATTAACCCCCTACACACCTTATAAATATATGTGTATATACATATATAAATCTGTTGTTGAAATTTCCAGTTGTTGTTAGTAAAAATTTCTACAGTTGAGAATGGAATCAATTTTTTCCAACCTTCATATTAACTATAAATTCTGTATAGGAAATCCTAGGAGCCCTCATTCTATCTTGCAATTAAATTTCCTTACAGACATATTTTCTTTATGATAATTCTCAAGAATGTCTTAGTGAGGATATTACATTTTACAAAATCTATTTTAACATAAGCCAAGGCAGAAGTGATACACTTTATTCAAGCAAATTAAAAGAAGAAAGCAGAAATTTGCAAGTAGTCTTAATTTCACTGTACTTTTAAGTAGGAACCTTAGGAGTAAACAAGTTGTTTCAGTAGAGATTGCCTTGAATTGAAAAGGCTCCATATGCTAATTTTAGAGGTGCTCAAAGTAACCAGACATAATTTCAACAAGTCTGTCATTAGCCCTGATTTGTTTCTCTTGGTTTCAACTGCCGCTATTAATTTCTCAGCCTGTCAGCTTTTATATAAAACAAGTTTTGTCATAAGAAAATATATTTTCACCCTCCTTTTTCTCCACATACATGGGGTTGTGGCTCTGAGGAGATTTTTTTTCCTTAAATCTTCTGAATTCTGTTCTAGTATTCATTCAGGGAAATGCCAGATTCTCTTCTGGAAGGACATGACAGTTACAGAGTCAAAGCCTATTATTTTTAGTATAACTACCTCGGTTCTATACCTCTTAACCAACTGTGTTTTAAAAGAAAATAAACTTTCAACAGAGAAATTCATACAGCAATGCTGTCTCTATGTCCTTTCTTATAAGGGTGAAATAAACCTTTTATACTTTTTTTCAGATCCACTCTACTTTCTTACGCCCTCAGCTTTCCCTCATTTGTACTTATTCCTCATACACATACGGACATATCTATAAATCATTAATATACTGTATATTTTCTCTCTCAGCAGGGGCCACAGTGCTGGAATTCTTTTTTGTTGTTCAACCTATGTTCCTCATGCTGTGTTCTCTCAGTTCTAATTGTAATTTGCCTACATGTTGCATAGATAACACGCAACATTATTCCTGAGATTCCTGACAAAGATAAAAACCTTGTGCAAAGAAGTCCTCAAAAATGCCAGTAAGTAGCACATCTCTGGAAGCATGCATAGAATGGACTGTGTTTTGAGAGCATAATTCAGGCTTAATAAGAAGTTATTTTGCTGCTACTCTTTAGAACTTTTAATTTTACTGCATTGTGTCACGAAATTATCTATGAAGACATTGCTGTGCTGTACTTTACTCCTGTTTAATCATCTACACACCATTTTTTCATATTTATTTTCAATTCTGCAAAATTCATTTTAACATATCAACAGAAAAAGTGTTATAAGGGAAGGTGAGAAATTCAGAACCCATATGATTAATAAAGGAAATATAAAAATACAAGGTGAGACTGTTAAAAGCATTCACCTATTGTCTGAAAAACTCTACTCATCCAATGGAAAAAAATATTGTAAAATATATAATATTGCCCAAAGAAATACATGTTTACAAAATTTAAATAAATAATCAGCATAGCATACTCACTTTACAACCTCTTCCATCTGTACCACTAATACATAAACTCAAGATCAAATGCTTCTGTAATACTTGTGTTCACTAAAAGATAAGCACTTCTTCATTTCAAAAGTAAACCCATGCACACATTTTAACATATTGGATATAACACAAAATTATTTTCATGCAACTGCAGTTATAATTATCATATAAAACTATACAAACAACAGCTGATGTATTGTATTGTAATACAATATAGTATTTGACATGTAATCTCTTGAAAAAGAGGAATTTTTAAAAACATATTCTAACAATAAATTAATGAAATTAAATAATCCCATCTTTAAAATGTCTTAGCTATTAACCTCATAGTCTTCACATCATCTTTGTGCACTTGATTTCTATACATTAATTTTAAGAAAAAAATGAGTTAAAGAAATAACTTTTATATCTTTAGCCTCCAGATAGAATCAATGTTTAGCTCTCATAATACATTTAAAAATTGATTTTAATTCTTTTTTAATTGAGGATTTCTTTGGCTCCTCGAAAGAGAAATGTAAGGGACTAAAATCTGGTGGATCCCATGTGTGTAATTTGTAACTCTTAAACCAATACATAAAACATTCAAAAAAGTTATGTGGATAGCTTGACCTTCACTATATTGATTTCTTCATAACATTCTAAAACTTTTAAAGTATGACCTTTTCTTATTCAAAGATAGACATATTTTTAAAACTGTCAATGTTAGATTGCAAAATAATATCAGACAGGCAAAACAAGGTGCTCATCATTGCACAAAAGTGGTACTGTAGAAGTGTATGAGGAAAATGTTAAGAACTTAATGTTATGTAAAGCGTATGCTGGGAATGTGGAAGAAACATACATTTCTCATTGTTAGTTCCTGAAACATGGAAATAGCATAGCTGCATACAAGTTAACATAATGATTTTCTGGCTTGTGCTCTGTAGGAGCAAGTATCTTCTTCAAGATTCATGAAAATGGTTAGACCCGTTCTTGATTGTTACTTGATGATCTAATCAAAGTCTAAATCTGTCCCTTTTAGTCTGAATTCTTTTTGAGTTTCCTGACTACACTTCTCCCAACACTTCTATGAGTTTACAACCAACACAGGCATTCACAAATAAGGTTATTTTTCTTCCACGAGGAGTCCAAGTGATTGAAGTATTACATATGAAGATACACTTTCACAACTTAACACTAGAACTTCCAACTATTCAAGTGCCTTCTCACATAGACATTACCTCCACTTCATGTTCTCTACTTGTAGGTGTTTTGTTTTTTTTTTTAATTCAGAGCAATAAAGTAATCTTGGTAATTATAATTTCCAGGGTATCTGTGGGCTAGAACTACAGGTTCGGCCCTTAATCTTACTAAGAGAAACTACTTTTTCTGAGGCTTCCTAGTGCATTGTGATTTCTCTGCACTAGAGAATCTGTTAGTGCCTTCTCCTACAATAGCACTTCTCAAAGGCTACATTGTGTAGTCCTCTCATGAGGGAAGAACTAAAAGAAGTTGTGAGATATTAGAAAAAGCGGTTGGCAGCAGCTCATTTTTGCCATGGCAGGGGGTTTGTGCCATAGCAGGGTACAATCAAATGCCTTTGATCACTTTAATGGCTGGAAGCAGCTCCAGTTCCTCCATGAGAAAAGAACAAATATTTACATTTCTATTTGTGATTAACAACTAGGCTCTTCTCACTTTTCCTCCTTTGTCACTGATTAAGAAGAACATGTGAATATAGGGGATCTGAGAGTTCATCTTAAAGAGGTTCGGTACAACTGCCCTAAAACACAAGGCTGTTTCCTTCCTACAGTTCTTTCCGCCTGTGATTGAACGGGCCAAGACAAAGTGTGAAGCAATCTTGGAATAGCAAAGTGAGTACGCATAACTGCACCTAGTATTTCATGGGAGGGAAGTATATATATTTATCAAAAAGGCTGAGAAGTACATGGGAAACTGTCAAGGTGTGAATGTGTGCAAAATTGCTAAAGAACGTGAACTGGAATATTTGTTTTCTGAAGCTTTGCAACAGTCTAATGATTACCTTTTCATGAAGAGAACTTTACACTTGAGGTTTTGGAAAATAAGACCCAGACCAGCTGTTAGGAAGCCCATGTTACATGGCGGTAGTATTTCACACTGTTTATGCAAATGGTTGTAAGGTTATGAATGCATTTAAAAGATTACATTTCTAGGAAAACCAGAGGACTATGAAATAAAGCTCACTCAGACAACCTGAATGTTTACACAGACACTCTGAATATTCAGATTCAAGCCGATAGCCTTTGATTTCTATCTGAGGTAAGTGCTTCTAAGCTGTTGTGAAAGAGGAGCTTCACCCAGGACCATAAGCAAAACAGCTTAATGTCCTTTTGCACTAGTTTGGAGTGAGCAGTATGCACCCTGGAGAACAAAGAATGTCTTGCACAGAGAGGGGTCATGTAAGCATCTGAGTAGAGAGCAATGGAGATAAAAGAGAATCAGTCTTTCTCTGACATGAAAAAATAATAAAGGTTTTAAACTCTGAGGTTCAGGCTGACAAAATACTAAAAGGATCAGTTTGCCTTAGAATGAGAGGCAGTACTCCAAAGCTACTCCAAAAGGCAGTACTTCAAAGGGATGGTAGCAGGGAACAGCCTATCATGAGCATGGAGAAGGTATCCTTTCAAAAAAGATCCATTGGTTGAACCCAATAGAACATTTCTTATGTACTTTGGTCTTAAAGAATAGAGAAAAGTGATAGAAGGAAACACCTACCTTGATTGCACTTGCTAAGGAACTGGGTAGTAATCTTCCTTGTGGACTGAAGGACAGGACCTTTTCTTTCTGTGAGGAACAGCTTAAAAAAGCTTCCTTGGCCATTACCTGGTCTTGTACATGATACTCATTAGGGAAGAGGTAAAAGAGCAGTGCACATGAAAGAGTAACAGAGCTGAAGTGAAAACACAAAAATTAAATGGGAGGCTGACTTGAAGAATGGCCTCCTTGACAACATATGTGTCTTTAAAAGTCATAATGGCCACAGTGGGGATTAAAGTTCAAGTTGTTAAAACCAAACCATATACTGCAAAACTTCAGCTCCAAAACCACCAGCACTAAGCAAGACTAAGAGGTATTAAACAGCATGATATACCAACTGGTATTGAACCTGTAAAAAGCCCCAGGTTGTAGGATATGAGTTTGGTAAAGAAATCAGTCTGTCTCCATATGCATGGCTGGAAGGCAAAATACAGTTGCTCTACTTCTGTAAACAATTAATTTAACAAAAAGATGGGTTAGTTTTATGAATCATGGAATCCTCTCACCACTCATTCATTACTCTAACCAGTGTGTATTAAAAACCAGTTTCAACAAAACAGAACTTTTCCTACATTTTGAAAGTCAAAACAACATTTCATTCCTAAGATTGGAATAATTTGATTTGTAGTGACAAAGATTTTATGTCACTTTAGATTTATAAGTGAAACCAGCTGAATTAAATGAAATAAATTTGCAAGCGGAGCAACTTGAAGTAATTACTTCAGTGTGGCTCGGCATGGCCACAGTAGTTCTCCTGCACGTTGTCTTATCAGATCCATGGGGATGGACCCCTGTACAAAGACCTTTCAAAGTCAAAGGGGCTCTGGAGTCCACCCCAGATGCAGATTTCTGGCCTAAAACCTAAATCTTACACATACTGAAAATGAGCTTAATATGAGAAAAGATATCCCCACGTGTCTTAAAAGACAAAGGAGAGGATATTTATGTCAGGAAACTGGTAGCAGGGGCTGTTGAGCACAAATCAGAGGAGCAGATAGGTAAACAGTACTTACAAATCTCAATAAATTATGGAAGAGGCAAAGAAGTTTTTGGACAACTCAGATAAGGCATTCAAGCTCTAGCTGGCTATAAATAAGAGCAAACTACAGTTATGATCAATATGGTTTCTCTAAGAAGTTTCAAATGGCAGTTTGACAGTCTGTTTATCAAAAAAAAAAAAAAGGGGGGATTGATTACCACTGTCCCAGAAATCATTTATATTATGCTCTTTTTTGCTATTACAGTATTGCTTACATTTACTAATACATTGAAATTGAGGTTTAGTTTAGATATTTAAATGACAAATCACATGTTAAGATTTAACTATTATCAAACATTTCACAAATGGGATGCCATATATACAAATCTATTTTAGTCATTTCATGCAACTCTTAACCTCTGGAAAATGTATGACTGAAAAAAATAGGAAATTTGAAAAATTGAGTTTCTAAAGTATATTTATTCACATCAGTTGGAAACATCAAAAATAGGTTTTAAAAGACATGGTGAAAAACCACTACTGTAAAGATTTGAGTCTGCCTAACTGGTTCGTCTAGACTCATTAAATGTCAAAATACTAACTGTCTCTTATTTTCAGAACACAGAAATGTATATTTTTCATGTCACAGATGCCAGAGGTGAAAAGCAATTCAATTCCAAACTGGCATGATATTAAAAAGAACTGCTGCAGAAATTTCAGGAACAACAAACCCACTTCAGGCCTAAGGGAAAGCCTGCAGAGAAGTGTCCTTTACTAAAATTTAAAAAGAGAGCCTTTGAACTACAACATGGAAACAAATATGGACATTTTCTGTGAGCTCAAATAAAAGAAAAGAAAGATAATAGATTATTCCAAAATGGAAATAAGGTCCTGGCACCTCAGCACTATAAAGCTCACAGGACCAAATATGTTTAGTCTTTTCCCTTCATGTTTAGCTTCAGTTTTGCCTAAGAAAATGTTATCCTTTCAGATCAATAAATCTAGGTAATGGCCTCTGCAGAAGTCAATTTCCACTTTATTCTATACAGTAGGGAACACAGTATGAGAGACTCAAAGATTTATAAAGCATATATTAGGGTTGGGAAGAACCACAGGTTAAGTGCAGATCTTGCATCTCGAAACTTCAAAAGGCAGTGAAAGAGGAATGAGGGAAAATGAGGGCCAAAAGGAGACACTGATCGAAAAAAGTAATTTAGGGTCTTCCTTAAACTGAAGGCCAAAAGAGCCTAACAGTGGTTCATTAGGAAAAGAGCCCTGAAGTGGGTTTAAAGCTGTAATAGTATTCTATTTTTTCTTGCTTTATTATTATTATTATTATTATTATTATTATTATTATTATTATTATTATTTATTACTATTATTATTGGAGTCTTTAAACACTGGACACTACTCCCAAAGCTTGGCAGTAACCAATAGGCTGAAGACCAACAACCAGCTATGTAATGACTTACCAACATGAAATAAGGGCTTCACAATCTGGCTTCAACTTAAATGGCATGTGCCTACCTCCTCTGGCTTGTCAGGGAGTATCTAAGAAAATGAACAGTCTTCCTAACATCAGCAGAGAAATTCACAATACTACCAATACAATTACCAAAATACAGTTTAAAACCAACCATCAAATTCAACCAACAGCACAAGACTATCCGGATGATATGAGTTCGTACACAAAAATCAAGCTCTAATATTATCCATCTCATCCCATATGATGTTTTCGTGCAAGATGGAAAACGACACCACAGAACCACAGGGAAGTGTAGTCCTGAGTCCCCCTACATATAGGGAGAATCTTGTTGGGAGAGGATTAGCTGAAAGTAAAATGCTTTGCAGTTAAGCTTTGATAAGCAACTGTCCATACAACTTTACTGCAGCCTGCCTGACACAGTTCCAGCACAATTGCACAGCCTATGCAAATGGCATCCTCTCAGACACATTTGGAGCTTACTTCTGGGGCAGACTGTGGACAGTAAGAAGTATATATGAAGCTACATGCTTTGGAGTGAGAAGAGAGTTTAGCCATGTAAATTGACAGTGTGCCACCCACACTCTGGATCAGAGAAAAGGTGCTGAACATTTTCTTTGCAACTATAGGTGAGCTGTATGGCCAAAGGAGATGAGTCAGCCAGAGTAGGAGCCTGCAGGCTTTAAACTGTAGGTAGTCTGAAGGAGACCACCTCTCTCCAGAAGACTACGTGGAGAGTACCCTTCTAAAATTGGCACTTTGGGTATCTGAAGGTAGTTTTTGGCAAAAAAAAGAAAAGACAGTGAGGCAAAACTACACAGCTGAATGCAGAGGTGTAGGTTTGTAGCTGGGATGTTGCAGGTTAAAACTAAAATAAATAATGCTAGATAAAATAAATGCTACCTGACCCCACCCAAATGTTAGCTACTGCACTAAGTCTGGGGGCTAGTGAGGAGGAGGAGGAGGACTAGTAGATGTGGGATCTTTATTTCTGTTTCTGTTGGCCATAATTTCCCACAAGCAGCAAGAGAGCTTCTGAAAGTACTGTAGAGTGACCTACATAGCCTGCTGGGGTCCTGCATCTCCTCCCTCGCAGTGATACATTACGTGAACCAGCTCAGAGCTAACAATGCAAGTACCCTACAGGCTCGTAGAAGACCAATTAGGAATGGACAGGGATGATTTTGTTAGTTTCCCAGACAGTACCTGCTCTTGATCGTTCTGATATGATGAAGAGAAATCGTTAACTTATTTCATTAGTTGTGCTCTAAGACTTTAGGACTCACTGTGCAAGTCTTGTTCATGTGAAGGAACAGTTGCACACATGAATAGTCCTGTTAAATTACTGGTGAGTACGTTCGCATCTGTGCAAGCTTTATTCATATTATCAGGCTCTTTCAAGCCATATTTGCATAGAATATTATGAAGAATGTCTTTGCAAGTCCCCAAAGGGAATACATGCACTTTCATTTCTGGTTTGCAGACACACGAAAGAGAGTGAAAGAAACAGTTTGCTGTGGGAGAAATTATTATTTTACTTTTTAAAAAAAAATCTGAGAGCACTTATCTTATTACTTCTTACTAATCCTAAATGCTTATTGAGGAGACAAAATTTTAATTGACATCAGAATTTATCACTGTAATAAGATATGTATTACCATAAAGGCACCGTGAACCATTATTCCACAGAGTTGTTAACAAGGCTTCCTGATGGCTCTCCAGAACAGCTTTGTGGACCATGCTCTATGCAGGTAGATTTTTAGGAAAAACTCCAAGTAACTTGATGGGCTATCCAAGGCAGAGGACAACAAAGCATTTAGAAAAGATAAAATGTTGTCTTACTGTTAAGAAAGTAAACAGACTACTTAGGGCTGGTTTAATTTCTTTCTGTCACAGGCGACTTAATAACCACAATCAGCTGACTAAGTATCACTGGCAAATTATGGCAATTATTTTCCTAATGCACAGAGTGTTTGTGATAGGATTGTGCAAAAAATGTTGCCTAGAAAGTGGAGAGGATAAAGTGTTTTAGAAACAATACCTCAAGGATTGCTCAACTAATTTTATTCAAAAAGCAAGTTTTCCACCTTTTTTACTGGAAGCAAAGCTTGGAAGACTGCTAATACCTTTCAGAAAGTTATGAGAATTTGGAAATAACAAGACAAAACAAAAAAATAAAATTGTCTAGCGTGCGGTATGAATTCAACTCAACTATATTAAAAATATAGTTATAATAACAATTTTCACTACTCATGAGATATAACCACCTGCTTAACACCGAGAAGTGATGCAAGATAGGAAAACAAGTCAGTCAGTTTCAGAAATACTGTCCTACTCTTCTTGACATGCCACCATTATAGAGGGTAGAAAAGCCAGAGAAAGGATTCAATATAGAAGGACAAGGTAAAGAATAAAGAAGAAAAAAAGCTATAGAAACCAATAAAGAAGTAGTTGAGAGAGACAGACAGACACTAAATGATGGAAACATGAAAACAGGAATTAATCTTGTATTAGCTTACTCATTTAGAAAACTAATAAAATTTTCTGGAGATGTAGATCATGCATGCTCGCTTTTACATTCACAGTCAGAAGTGAGACTGCACGTCAATTTAATTGATGTTGTTATGAAAGGAATATGTACATTCGTAACTTTGTTTAGAACCATACTGAAGTACACATTTATTTCTGTCCTGTATATAAGCCAACAAGAGCTGTAGTATGAACTGAACTGTGCATTATGTTCAGAGCTGAAGGCAATCTTTTTTTTCAAAAGTTTGCAAACTATACAAAGAGAGATGAAGAAAGATAAAACATATGTTGTGGTTTAACCTGGTAGGCAGCTAAAACAACCACACAGACATTCGTTTACTCCTTGCCACCCAGTAGAATCTCTCCAAGAGGAGAGAATCTGAAAAAAAAAAGGTAAAACTCATGGGTTGAGATAAAGACAGTTTAATAGGACAGAAAAGGAATAATAATAATAATAATAATAATAATAATAATAATAGAATATACAAACCAAGTGATACAGAGCACAATTGCTCACTACCTGCAGACCACCAATGCCCAGCTTGTTCCCATGCTGTGGTCTTCCCCAACACGACGTCATATGGTATGGAATATCCCTTTGGCCAGTTTGGATCAGCTGTCCTGGCAATGTCCCCTCCCAGCTTCTTGTGCACTGCCAACCTACTCGCTGGCGGGGCAGTGTGAGGAGCTGAAAAGTCCTTGACTTAGTGAAAACATTGCCTAGCAACAACCAAAACATCAGTGTGTTATAAACATTATTCACATCCTAAATCCAAAACTCATCACTATACCCATTAGCAGGAAGAAAACGAACTCTATCCCAGACAAAACCAGGGCAACATACAAAGCAGAATGATCAATGTGATGGTGGCTCATGTCAGCTAGCTAGTATATTTTTGGTGGAAGGAAGAGGTATAATAAAAAGGGAACTAATTAAGTGAAGCAGGTTTAGACAGACAGAAAAAGTGAGAAAGGTAAAGAGGAAGATGTGGAGGTGAGATGAGGAAATTGTCAGACACTGAGTCTGAATAAGGGAGTAGGCAAACAGACATGCAATGCAAGAAAAGTTCTAGTCCAAATTGTGGTACACAAATTTTGAGTACTTAGTAAATTGATAAAACTCTTACAGTTTCTGGGTGGCTTTTCCTTGATTTTTTTCTCCCCTGAATATTACAGTGATATTACAGCAAGATACGTCATATGGATTCAATCACCTCCAGTAACTTCCCTGTAGAGTGTAACACAGGAGAAAGCATAAGGAACAAGCCTCAGCTGGTCCTATTTTACCCTTCTCTGTGTTCAGTGCTATAAAAATAATTTTTAGGCCTTTTCACAATATATATAGGAGTAAAGGATTAAGGACTCTGGTTTTCTCTTTCATAGAACCATTTGTAGGAGGAATGAAGGGATGATCATGTGGCCTCCCCGTAGAGCATCAGATCA
Organism: Aramus guarauna; assembly: GCA_013400195.1. Classification (NCBI taxonomy): domain Eukaryota; kingdom Metazoa; phylum Chordata; class Aves; order Gruiformes; family Aramidae; genus Aramus; species Aramus guarauna. The sequence goes on along the minus strand of VXBL01000332.1, from coordinate 864,081 downwards.
AAAACTCATAAACAGCTTTATCATTAGAACAATACCTTGTAATGGGGAAAGAATAGAGTTGGGCTAAGGAGAAGTAGGTTTCTGGCTTACTTTTGTCTACTTAATACCCCAAAGAGTAAGCAGGAGTATGCTTCATCTTTAAAAGAACTATAGCAAATTACACCCCCCACTCTTCCTGAAGGGTTCTCCCAAGGAGGCATTGTATTTGGATGCAGTTCCCCCAGTGGAGTAACACAGGACCCAGTTTGCCATCTCTGTTGTGAGGCTGGTCACAGCAGCACAGGCTTAACTTATATTTTTCTGTTCTGCTATATTGTTCCATTATGTGAACTGTGTAACCTCATCTGTGTTCCATCCCAGTTCTGTACTACAAAAGAACACTAAAAATATAAATGATTTGTTCTGTAAATTGTATTTCTAAAGAGCGTCTGAATTTTACTGAATGCAGAGATGTTTAAACCATGCAGTACTTTATCTACCCTTTTCACTTCCACTTTTCCAGCAAATGAGAGAAGTAAGCAGTAGTTTAATTTGACTTTAAAAAACACTTAGTTTCTAGAAAGTTAAAACAATGGAAACAAACTCTGCAAGTAATGAAAAGTATACATAAAATAGGTTTTAAAAAGCATCTACTGCTCATTATCATACTTCCAGAAATAGCACAGAAGACGGAACTGTCCCATTTCCCCACAGTTTTAATTCATCAATCATGTCATTTTCCTTCAACTTTGAAAATTACCTTCTTTCCTTTCCCACTTGTATTATGATGTCATACGATGAACTAGTTATGACAGGACATCAAAAAAATTAACAGATCACCTAATTCTGTGATCTCGACAGCAGTGTGAAGAACATTTTCATGAATCCTCTGTTTCTACTTAATATGCAATGGGGATTGTCTGACATTTTGTAAATGCTATCATCTTGATTTCCAGAATTCTGTTCAGTGGTAGTAAATCTGTCCCCTCACAATCAACAATACAGCTGTTTTTACCTTTGCATGCATATTCAAATGAAAATGTTTGATCTGGATGGTTTTGTAATCACTTTGCAGAGGTTTGCTTTGTTGGCTTGGTTTTGGTTTTCTTTTCCCCAAGGATGTCTGGTCAGAGAAAAATGAGGCAAGTAACAAATCTTTTGACAGTGTTTGTGCAAAGCAACTGGTTTTCTTTTGTTGGGCTATTTGAATACTGTCTGTCATGCTGAACATCACATGTTCATTCTTCCTTGCTCTAACTTTGCAAACACAATCTGCTTCAAACAGAAAAGTAATATTGAGGAGCCCTATATTTAGTCTTCTTGTAATATGGTATATCAGCAGGAGCAGTTCCATCACTCACCTGGAGCTCTGCCATTTCCTCGGTTGACATTATCTGGAAAATCTCTTTTCTCGAGAGGTGTAGAATCTGAAAATGACTCTTTAGATATGACCCTGATGTCATAAGACTTCATTGTGGTGAAGTCACCACTGGTTAATTGTAAAACATGGATTGAAAACCTTACTGACTTTAGAGATGACACACAGAAATATGCTCCAAGTTTGGAGAATACATTTCATCATTCCCAAAGAGTTTCAACAAAGCTTTCATTTTATTTCTATTTTCAGCTTGCTTAAACAATGAAAACTTATTTTCTTTTTTCTTTGGGAAGAAAAAAAATTCCACTTCCAGAAGCAGGATTTGGAATATCTGCTCTCCTAGGAAAAGTATGTTTAGGAAAGTATGATTTTGCCTGATTTCACACTCCATTAGTGGTTGTCAGCACCTGCAATAAACACTGGACAATACATTTATCTACTGAATTTGATGAAATCAAATCAATAGAAAATCCAAATTTAGGTGCCATAGTGTCTTAAGTAGAAGTATCTTGCTACCCACACATGGCTCCCCATTCTGACTGATGCTTTGGGAATGTGAGGCAGGCAAGCTCACAGGTCGATGCTGAAAGGTATGACCCTGCTGGCCCCATATTTTGAAACATGCCAGAAGCCTGTGTACAAATAGCGCTCTTTTCCTCACTTCACAAATTTCAGCAGTTTAACAAGTCCCTGAAGTGAGGCAGAATGCAAAGCCTCATCCAAAGCATCACAACAAGAAGCTGGAAGCCCTCTGGAGATCTGCAGTCCGCCAGTGCCTCCACTCTGCTGATCTTGTCTAAGCTGTGCTGAATGAAGGTCAATCTTTCAATTAATGCCTATTCCACCGTAGCAAATTGCTTTTTTTTTTTTTTTTTTTTTTTCTGAATTGATATGATATAGGAGACTTTTTTTATTATTAATAATTTAAAGGTTCCATCTTTATTCCCTTATCCAATGGCATGCTTTAAAGCATTAGTGGAGAATACTAATAGGGCTACTTTCGCATGGGAGAGGCTGGTGTAAGAGAGTACCTATAATAAGGTTCAGCATGAGGCATAGGTAATCCCTAGGTACTTTGTGATATTTGATTTGATTTGTGGTCCTTTGCAAAAGAGGCAAAACATTCTTGAACCTGATAAATGTGCTGTAAGAGAAACAAAAATGTCTATTGGCCAGAGAACAAAATTACTCCCAAAGGGATATGTTGCTTTAAAAAGGAATATTTTCCATATCCAACTTATTTCTAATAACAGGATGAGCTAGAGAAAGAGACAGAGAAAGGTCAGATTTAGATGACTCTTCAAGCTTCTTCTATTTAGTCTCTAATACCTCAGTATAATAAAATTTTATAAAGAACAAAATCTGTAAGTATCTTATTAACTCTCAGCAGCGTTGGAGTGGTTTAGTTAAAACACTGCTGCCTTTATGCTTATCGCACATTTCAATAAACTTCAGAACTTTTTTAAAATTTCTTTTTTCATTATAAATTTTCCTGGGGAGACTATATTTTCATTTATAGGTTGATACACTTAAAGTTTTGGGATGTTGAACTTGCTTGTCTACAGTTAAATTATTGTCATGAACAGCACTGCAGCTAATATGGCATGTCTTATGATTGCATTCTTTAAGGCTCGGACCAATATCGGCAGAGGATATCTTCAATAGAGACAGTAGGTAATGTTTTTCGAGTTCTATTTGTCAAACAAAAGGGATATTTCTCATCAGCACAAACTCCACTTAGCATCCAAACTCTTGCAATGTGCTGATCTTGTGAAAGAAAAATGGAATGAACCACTTGAAAATTCTTAGCATTGCTCCATGGGATTTTTTTGTTCTCCTTCCCTTCCTATTTGGCTTCAAGTACCTTGCAGTTTGCGGATATTAAACTGCTACATTCCTGGAGAATAAATACTGATAAATCTAATACTGTAAATATTTTTTTTTTTTTCTTTCTAAGACAAGCTTTCTTGTCCACAGGCACAAATAATTCTTTTGATTTTTTAATATCTTTTGCTGATATGGTCTTCAGTGCACTCATCAAATAAGGATTCTAGGTTCTGCTTAAGTTTCCCAGTTATTCAGATTTCCATTTAGGAAGCCATTGGCTATATCCTTCACATGTAAAGGACGTCCCCATTATTTGCAGAAGTTTAAATTTATTGAGCAAAGATAGAATTAGCTGAATATCAGTGAGACTGATACAGTACAACAGAGACATCTTAGATAGCATGTGAAGAGGATCCTGAAAGAAAGAAAACCTTCTGGAGATGACAAATGAAGGAAAAGTCTTGAATGGCATCTTTATGATTTGTATAACTGGGCTATTTCGACTACCCATTATTCAAACCCTTTTTTGCAATGAAAATACTTTAAAATGGGGAAACAACTAGATGTTTTAAGTGCATGAATGTCAAAACACAACTGGTAATAAGACAGCATATCCTGAAAGAATATAGGACTGAAGAAGCCATGTACCTCAGAAGTGAGATGTCTAGTGTCCAGTAGAATGCCAGTTTATCCCTAAAGTAAACCAGTTTATTTTCCCTTTTCCATAAGCTAAATAAGTAACAATATATACCATGAATTATTTTAACTAATGAATGCATGTCTGTAAGAAAAAGCTAAAAGAAAAAGGGAAGAAGTGCTTGAAAAATTGCAACATAAAGACATCTTTCATATCTTGGTGTTATGACTTGAAGCCTTAAATCACTATGGGAAAGGAAATGACACTGCTTGTCCTATCCTCCTGGTTAAAGTGCCTGACAGAAGGACTTCATCACACACACACACACACACACACACACACCCCACACACACACTTATATAAATGTGCAGAGAAGACTTGTACTAATCTTTCTTGTTATCACCAGCACTGAAAATGCTACTTTTCCTTTTATTCTCTTCGATACATACTGCAAGCAGCTCCAAGCTTTTCTCATTAACCTCTCCTTTCTATACTTATCAGCATCTTTTCCACATTGTTGGGGCCATTTTCCAAAGAATTGTTCGAGGGGAGGGGAAAAGCCAAAGCAATAATGGGCTCAGGGTCACAATTGAAACTCCTCCGTATAATAAGCAAACCTGAAACAGTAAACTGAGAAAGAGAGAGGCAAGGAGAAGGAGAGAAAAGAAAATGCTGACTTGGGTCAGGGGGTCAGCTCTCTGATCTCATTGTCAGCGCCTCTGCCTTTTGCGTTATGGAATTTGTCTTTCATTACCCTGTCTGCCACTCCTGTCAATACACCCTGAAAAGACTCCTCAATAGGAAATTGTAAAGTTCTGGTTGAGCTAACAGGGGGAACTGCCTGCTGAAGCCGGCTTGCGACTCACTGCTGTTTTCCAGGCCTCCAGTCTGGTGCCGATCTTCCCTTGGCATCACCCAACAGAGCATCAACAGCAACTGGGAGGGAAGAGGGGCTGCGCAGCCCTCCCCGGCAAAACACAGGCAGGGCACCCCTGCTGCTTGAGGTAATGTGTAACTTTAATATGTGAGCCCCTCGGGTGCTACAAAGGTAAACAATGCAAGAATGCTTATTAATAAGTAGGAATATAAAAAATTCATTTCTTTCACCAAGAGAAAGAACATCATGCTCCTCTAAACCGGGGGACAGGGTAAAATGAAAGTTTTGAGTGTGTTAACAGGAACTTTATGCATCATATTCCATGAAGATATCTAATACTGGTTTATTCCCTCTAACTTCCTTCCTTTAACTGACTGGGGATTTCCATCACAGTTAAGAGAGTTATAATCTCCCTGACATTAGTACTATATCAGTGTACACTGAAGGTCTTTCCAATTGAGTAATCAATTATCATTAGCACTGCTGAATGTCCCAAGGAGGATTTTTACTGGGTACAAATTAATGAATGCTTCCAGTGTCCAAACCAAAATATTTGGCCATTAATATCCCATTTGAAATGTCATATTTTCTTTTGTTTTCAGTTTATCCTTCAATTTTAGATACACCATTTTTAAATACTTAAAAAAAAAAAAAAAAAGAAGAAATCTTTTCTTCCAAACTGGTGTAATTAGTAAAATTTGTGATTCAAAACCTAAAATTAGTTATATGACTGGTGAGCTTATAATATCCATTACTGGAAACATTCTCTTGTAATAATGATCATACATCTGCTCTTTGTTTCTGAAGTTCTGACAAACTGTAATTAAAGCTTCCCCCCTCAAAAAAAAAAAAAAAAATTATTCAGAGGCAATCTTTACACAATAGTGAATTTCAAGATTTCAATGTCCTTGCAGGAAAATACAGATCTCTGAAGCCAAACTTTAGTCTCTATACAGTTCTACTCATAAATGTATTATATGTGTCTTCTAGCTGAAAAACTTAGAAGTAACAATTGTCTAAGTTTACCAAAAAGAGCTTTGATGTGGCTCATTGAATCCAACCTAATACAACTTCCACATCCTATACAAGTGAAAGCTCACTAAGGGGGATACTCTCACTTCCATAACCTTTTCTGCAACAACCCCAAAGTCCGAAGCAGTCCAAAGGTAGTTTTCCTAAATGGTTTAGTCTTATCATCTTAAGAAAGTATTCTGATATCATCCTATGTAGGATGATTAGTTTCCCTACAGTTCCCAAGTCTAGACAAGGAAAAGACAGCATTAATAGATTGGTCCACATCAAAATTAGATGTGACTGTGGGCAGGAGTTGGAATGGGGAAGGGAAGGGAAGGGAAGGGAAGGGAAGTTGCTCTTCCTCATATTTCAGAGAGGACAGCATTCCATAAGAGTGAAAGTAGAATAAGGAAATAATTAATTCTTACTGACCAGCTTAAGAATATGACATGATGCCAATTTACTAGCTTTTGAAACAAAGAGGAGACAAAAGATGTTTTGGCACTCAAGCTACCTGTTGAAGCTCAGAGAATAACACAGAAAGCCTTCACCACTCTCAGAAGGTCTATGGGGCAAATCAAATTAGTCTCGTTCTTGGAATTAGCACTGTTAGTGTTTTGTTGAATAACCCTAAAATCTGTTGTGGTGGATTGACCCTGGCTGGACACCAGGTGCCCCACAAAGCTGCTCTATCAGTCCTCAGCTGGACAGGGGAGAGACAACGTAATGAAAGGTTTGTGGGTCGAGATAAGGACAGGGAGATCACTCACCAATTACTATCACGGGCAAAACAGACTTAACTTGGGGAAATTATTTCCAATCAAACCAGAGTAGAGTAATGAGAAATAAACCCAAACCTTAAAACACCTTCCCTCCATCCCTCCCTTCATCCCGGGCTTAACTTCAATCCCTATTTCTCTACCTCCTCCCCACCAGTGGCATAGGGGGTGGGGAGTGGGGGTCATGGTCAGTTCATCACACGTTGTCTCTGCCACTCCTTCCTCCTCACACTCTTCCGCTGCTGCAGCATGGGGTCCCTCCCACAGGAGACAGTCCTCCACCAACTTCTCCAACATGAGTCCTTCCCACAGGCTGCATTTCTTCACTATCTGTTCCAGCATGGGTCCCTTCCACAGGATGCAGTCCTTCAAGAACAGACTACTCCACCGTGGATCCCTGACAGGGTCACAAGTCCTGCCAGAAAACCTACTCCAGCATGGGCTCCTCTCTTTCCACAGGTCCTGCCAGGACCCTGCTCCGTGCTTCCCATGAGGTCACAGCATCCTTTGGGTGCATCTACCTGCTCTGGCGTGGGGTCCTCCACGGGCTGCAGGTGGAATCTCTACACCCCCTCATCCTTCTTCCATGGGCTGCAGGGGGACAGCCTGCTTCACCATGGTCTTCTCCATGGGCTGCAGGGGAATCTCTGTTCCGGTACCTGGAGCACCTCTTGCCCCTCCTTCTTCACTGATCTTAGTGTCTGCAGAGTTCTTCCTCTCACATCTTCTTACTCCTCTCTCTGGCTGCTGTTGCACAGCAGGTTTTGTCCCTCCCTTGTTAACTATGTTATCCCAGAGGCACTGATGGGCTTGGCCTTGGCCAGCGGTGGGTCCATCTTGCAGCCAGTTGATATTGGCTCTATCGGACACAGGGGAAACTTCCAGAATCTTCTCACAGGCAGCCCCCCTGCTACCAAAACCTTGCTAAGCAAACCCAATACACCGATTCAGGAAGAGGAATTAACAACTCTCACAGGGTCGGGGGAAGCTCTCTGTGATGCGAAAATGGAGAATGGACTTTTTTCCCTAAAATGTATATGTTCTGTTTCAAAGTGAATCGAATTTTTGGCCAGTCCCATAATTTTATTTTTTAAATTTTTTTTTTTTAATTTTTTTTACAAAGTCAGGTTGGATAATTACAATGATTCTTTGTATACTAACAAATCCCTAAAAGGAATGGAGGACCTGATCCAATCTGGAATTTTTGAAGTTTGCCTTAGAACAGAGAGCTCTCAATTCTTATTTGGATCCCCAAAGACCTTCTCCTTGCTCCCCATCTCAGATGCATCCAATATTGACAACCAGTTGTGCTTCAGAAAATAAGCCTCATAAAATAGCGTACTACTGTCTATTATACCTACTAATGTGTAGTTACTGGAGACTGCTCATCAGCAGGACAGACCGTCCCACTTTCATAGTCAGGTGTGTTTGGCAAAGCTTGGTATCTGAGGACGCTTACATGTAAAACAAATGCTACCGAGTTTCTGAGTTCATTTGGAGAAAAAGTAAATGGGACAATGCACACAGAAGTCCCCCTCCCCGGATAAAAGCAAACTAGACTATGTATTATGAAGTAGCACCAAATTGATACAAACATAAGCATTGGAATGTGGATAGTTGGCTCTTTCCTTTCCTGAGATCCTCTTATGTGCTTGTACTGGTGTAGGAAAGTGTAGTACTGTACCTTAGAAAAAAGCACTTCAGCCATTTATTTGTATCTTACTGGTAGATAAAAAGTCTAGCTCAATTCAAAAGCCTAACTGTGTCATTTCAGTACAAAAGTGAATTTCACCCACAGCAATCTCACTAGCCAATTTACCAACAGATGTTGTTTTACAAGGAGATCTATTAAATGAATTTGTCCTTCATTAAGAGACACTATGTTATAAAGTTTCCCCCAATAGCTTTCCAAAGCACACTTGCTCCCAATTTGGTTGAAGTCCAGTCTTTGCTATAAAGTGCAAAATACTTGGCTGCTAACTAAAAATATATAGCAAGCAAGAAACACTTTTTAATTAATATAAAAGAAGTAGTTGTATTATTAATAGTGGTACTGGGAAAAAGTCAGTTTTATTTTTCCTCCTAAATTATTATTATATGTCTCCCACTGCTGGCATTTTCTTTGAAATAATCGTCCTTTTTCCAAAAGGTAATGGATACTTTTGCCTTCCATACTTTCCCTTTATGAGCATTTATAAGCCTCACTGCACATACTTTATCCAACAGGTAAGGTTCTACCTTATAAAAAAGCAATTTAGCTTTATAGATTTGGCAATACTGAACACTTGGTTAAATGAAGGGTGCCTCATTTAAGAAATGGCATATATGAAAGGGCCTGTTATCACAGTTTTAAGTCAGTATAAAACCACCATCCAGTATACTACTTTGATACGGATGGAAACTATTGCTTTTGGCATAGTCTCACGTTGGTGGGTGCCTGGAGATCTTTGAGTATATCCTTCAATTTAGCTGGAGAAAAGCTAAATTGAATATCTTCATGATGAGTTTTTTATTCGAAACTGTGTTCTTTTGTATAGGAAAACATTTGTACAGAAATTTGATACATTATTTGCTCAAGTTTTTAAGATGCATTGCTTTCCAAAATAAGGGACTTCAAAGGAAGCATTTCTAGAACAAGATTGAATCATAATGAAATTTTACCATATTAAATGTTACGCTTTCTATATTCCAATTATAATCAATTTGAAATTCAGGCATCCAAAAATTGTTTTCATTTGAAAGAAAAATAAGTCATAAATGGCAGAAAGTTGTAATTAAATATTAGGTTTTATAATGTTAATGAGATTAACATTTTATAATAACCCCAGGTTATTTTATATTATTTTTAAGTTGGCAGAAAATAAAATATGCAAATACTAGGGCATTTGAAGGTCACTTTGTCAGCTATGCCTATGGTCATTTTTTATTAGAACATTAGCTGATTGACTTTAAAAGTTAATCTGTTAAACAGAATAAGAGTACTTTTGCACAATTTTAACCTTAAAACAAGACACCTTTATTTTCATTCAGCACACAGTAATTTGAGGTATCTTGTAAAATTCTGCAAATTTATTTATTTATTTATTTATTTAGGTATGGGGTAATATAAAAGTAATGTAACTATTTTATGCTAAGTGACTTCTAGTGAGTTTGGGGTTGGGTTTTTTTGGATTTAGGGGGTGGTTTTGTGGTGTATTTGTTGCTTTGGGCTGGAACTTCTTTGTCTCTTAGTGATAATTTAATTTGAAAAGAAACAGATGATATTAGATCTTAGTCTTCAAGGTAACAATCTCTCCCTACTTTTGAAATGTTCCCCAGGATATCTAAATACCTTTCATTTTATTTGACCTGGTGATCTGTTAGCAATAACAAAGTTGGAGAAGTTTCTTACAACTCTCTATTATTGTGTTTTGTAAACAATTTATCTACCACTTCTTTAGAGCTGTTGTCACCCATAATCCTCTCTTGTGTACCATTGACAGAGTGACCTTCATACTCACTGGCTCATCCATCATACGATGAACTTTTCACTCTATACCATGCCCATCCCTTCCTAGTAAGGAAAACCTTTGTCCACATCCCACTTTGCCATTCACTAGAGATTCTGTACTTGTGCAAATGTGTATCAGAAATGAAAAAAGAGGAAGTAGGAAAAGATCACTAGTTCAGCACCTTTGAAAGTTAGTACAGATGGTTACCTTTAAAGCACATCTATCATTCTCATTTGCAGTGCTTCGGTCAATAAGCCGTCCCCATTTGTGCTCCCCCATTTGACAGAAGCAACCTAGTGAATCAGTAACAGTGAAAAGCTAATTGCCATTTGAGAAACGCACTTCCTCTGTATTGCTCTGTGCATTTGCCTCACATGCCTAAATTTAAGTATCCCAATAAAAAGAGTTTGCTTTTTAAAGCATAAACAAACTCTTTAAATGAACCATATTAAAAAATGCATATAAAATTATACTTCCTATCTTCTGTAATTGGCAAAGTTTGTTTTAAAAGCTGCTACACAAAACTTTATTAAGGACAGGACATTAACCCTGTTCACAAATTTATGTACAAGGTCTTGTGTACTCTGGCACTAAAATGTTTCTGGCTCCTCCAGGGAACAAGTTAAAACCTTCCATTTTGATGCGATTCTATTTGTATTTAATTCTTATTTTTCTCTGCTTTTATTGTTATGACTGTACAATGACACTTGACTAAAACCAAATCTCAGGTTTTTAAAATCACCTCTCCAACTGCTTAGTCTCTATGGATATAGAACCAGCATCATTTCAAGATCATCAATGGCTATGTGGTGCTCCTGGAAAAAAACCCCTAAGAAATGTTTACTCTTAAGTTGGCACAATGACATAGAAGAGGAAGTGGATTATTGGATTCTTATGACTTGTTATTGGTTTGCTATTAGTTTTTTTATTATTTTATTCTTCCAGAGATTTTCAGAAAAGGTATAAAATAATATAAGTTTATTAATTCTTTTAAATTATATGCGAGACAATAAATCATGGAAAGACCCCAAGTTTAGAAAAGGGAAGAAGAATCATTGAGCTGTGTTTAACTATAGCAAGATACAGAGCAAGCTGTATAGCTGAAGTGGAAAGCTAAGGATTGGCACTGGTGTGGCACTGACAGTGATGGATAATGAATGTAAGCCGACTGTGTTATGTCTAAAGTTGTGTTTCAGTTACTTCATAAAGATAGAGTTGGACTCCAAACATTTTCTATTTACTATTCTCTATCTGCTTTTATAAAAAAAAAAACAACAACCAAACAAACAAAAACTTTGCAGACTAAAATCCATGACTGGAAATCTAATTAGGCTATAAATGCCCTGTGAACATTTTTGTTTTCCTCTTCATTGCAATTGAAAGACTCTTTCTGCTTTGTATTCTAGAATTTTGTTGTTTTGCTAATCCTAGAATCATGGGCTTGAACTCTCTGAGATATTGACATAACTCAAAAAATATAGATTGATGTCACATGAGTAATTTGCACCAAAGAAAGTGAGTCATTACAACACAGGAGAAAGATCTAACTCAAAAATCATTCACTTGCCAAGGTTTGGTCAGATCTTACTCTCATTCACTGGTATTTTCTCCAGCTTTGCCTCACAGGTGCTAATCTGTGAAACTTCCAATCCTTTATTTCTCAGTTTCATACATTTCATTGCCAGAAAGTTTTTTATTTTAAAATTTGTGCCTTTTAGGTGTGTCTAAATAGAGGAAAAATATAAGGAAGTAAAATATTTTTAATATAAACCCTAAGCAGCGGAAGTAGTACTAATAAATTTAAGTACAAGTTGAATTTCAGTGTGCATGTTTGTCAGAGGCTGATTTTTTTTTTTTTTAAATGACACTCCTTCCTCTTTGGTTTGCTGTAAATTGACTTCTTTTTATGGTTTTGTGATCTGTGCTTGGAGAGAGCTCCTCTTCCCTTCTTTTACGGACAAATTATATAACTAGTTTCACTACAAGTTCATAATAAACAATGGCAGAGATTTGCAGAGTGAGTTCCACTAGGTTAAGGAAAATTACTTCAGGTGAGCACATAAAAACTACAAATGCCTTTTAAACTTCTCTTTAGACTGTAGTTTTTTAGGGCTAACTTCCACTTCATTGGGATGAAGCCTTTGCTGTCCACAGAACAGAAGTACCTGTTAGTTACAGTGGACCCCGATGCAGAAGGTATTCCTTATTTCTACTGACAGCAAAACCAAGTTCTGCCAAAGTGGGCATGATCTGCTGGGCGTCAGGCAACTAAGAGGATGTATACAATATCTGTAAGGGGAGTAGACTTGTTGCTTCTCTTCAAGATGGCAACCACTTGCACTCAACTAAGTGTTCACTTGCCAAACTTCTGGGACCCTTCTGCCCAACTCAGAGACTCAACACACAGGAAATCAATTTACGCCTCATCAGTGTAGCTGTGAGGTTAAAGGTCAGGATTTCCTTTCCAATATGTTAATGCCACAATAAGAAATTACAGAAGTATTGTATATCACCTAAAGACAAAACGTCCTTTACAATGTCAACAAAACCACCAGCTACTGAGAACCTTAGCTTAACTGTTGAAATTAATCTCTTTATAACTAATAGATGTCAGAGAGGATTTTATCATTGGAGTTCCATTCACTCACACAACCTGCACACACAGTGAGTAACAGACAAAAATAAAATATTCTAGCATTTCTAAAGGGAATGACTGTAACAGGAGCCCAGCTTTAAGCATCAAGGAAAATCTTTTGCAAGTAGAAAGCACAGTACCAAACAGGTTGAGTTAATACTCTTTTTGCTGTTTTTCTGCCTTGTCTCTCAATCTTAAGTCAGCTGAGCAGCAGCTTTCTTAGTGGGAAAAAACAGGAGGAGGTCAGGCGGAATGACCTCCCTATTTTGTCTCCCAGTGGCCTGCCTCCCATTTACTACACCTTTTGACATCCTTAAGTAGATATCTCTTTAAGTGTTCAGTCAGTAAAACAAACTGAGATGCAGGCAAAGGAAAGGGGGATGGGGAAAGAAGTCTACACTGTAGGGCTCAGATTGAGCACAGGGCATGTACAACATGTAAAGGCTATATCTTACTTCTTCAGCCATGGATCAAAAATAGTCTATCATTCCATGTATTCAAAAAAATATTAATTTACAGTTTACCACTAAACTGCTACAGTTGTCAAACTGTGTCATTGTCACTTGGGAGAAACAGGCCATATTCTAAAATAAACTCTAGAATTACATTTCACAGGCCCTATTCAGCTTTGTTAATTCAGCAGCCCTATTTTGGAAGTTATTAAAATTAACTTTACTAATGAATGAAGAGTGAGGAATGTTGGTGTGTACTGTACTTAATGAATCCATGCAATGCATATATGAGAAATCATTTCATTGAGTAGTTGTGGTGGAACATGTGATAATGGGATCTACGGCTTGAAGAATATTATTTCAAGACTGTTGTGGAGAAGTTCCAGATGTTCTGCAAAACTTTTAAGAGCTTTTTCAAATTTGTAAATTACACATTTCCCATGTCTTCCCATTATCCATTAATTAACCAGTTTAAATATTATGCTGTGAAAAGAAATTCTTAAATAAATATCAGATACAACCCATGCACTTTAAATAATCAGGACCACAAATTTCAACATCATTTACTGGTTGGATGTACCTGGTTTTGTCTGTAATGGGATTTAAGACTGCAATCACTGGTAAAACAATTTACAAGAAAATAGATTTAAAAGATTCAAACAGGACTATAAACCATGCTCAACATATCAAAAAAACTGGTGAGGTTTTAGTTTTTCAGAATTCTTATTAATTTCCTCTCTGATTCTTACAGTGTTAAAGCTGATCTAAAGTTCTTATGTTAATCAGTTCATTTCAACATCCATAAAAACTGGAAGTTTCAAGTACACAAAATTTTTGATGAAAGAGTAAGGATTTTAGAAAGATCAGACTCATATAGCTGTAATTGGGTACATATCTTTCTTTCAAGTTTAATTCATTTAAATGACATTTCTTTTTTTAAATTTGAAAAATGAAATTGTGTTTCATTATCTTTTTCTGAATCTCACTGCACTCTGCATATTTTAAAGCAACTTCCCAAGTAGAAAAACTACTTTTTCCCAGTAATTTGCTATTCATTTTAATACAAATCAATTGCTATTCAGGAAAAAATCTCTTGATAAACAAATTATTAACCTATTGTTTATATACACATACCGCCTGGTTTGTGAAAGTCAAACTAGGTATTAGTACTGGGTCACATGAAAGAAAAAGGAAAGTATTAGGAAATAAATTTTTGTCAGGTGAGCAAATATGAATGAAATAGAGAGATATCTGGCTTCAGATGTGCTAACAGCAAAAGAATTCTGAAAAAGTCAACAACATCAATTATATATTTAAAGAAGTAACTAATTCACATACTAGAGACCTGATAAAACATGTTAGTACACAGCACTGGCGCATACTGGGAGAAGGCAAGGCATATTGTAGACCTGTTTCCTTTGAAATTAAACCTCTGGATAACAATAAATGGGATAAAAGATCCTATCTGGATGTGGTCAAAACATTTAAACAAATTTTATTTTTTCAGAACCATGATTCTTTGGCAAAGCCAAGCATTTCTGCATTAACACAGGTAGCTATAAAGCTTTTGATGTGAGGATTCCTGGGTTTTGTGGCTGTGTGGTTAATCTGGATGTTTTAAAACAAATCTTTAGGGAAAACACAGGATTTCTGTTTGCTCCATGAAACCAAGCAGCTGCCTTAGTGTAATGCTTCTCACCTATTAAGTTCTTCCAAAGGGAAAGGTATTTTAGCTCAGCATGGACACTGTGATGACACAGCTGCCAAAATGGGGTTACTCAGGATCCCACACGCAGGCAGAAGTAGTCCAAGACAGTCCCTGAATATACAAACGTTGCTCTAGAAGCAAAGGCACCGTCATTCTCATGTCTTAACACACTCTTACTGTGGTGTCTGTCTATACTTTATTCACCAGAAGATCCTTTCTCTTAGATATATCCTTTCTGGAGAAAGGCAGAAGAATGGAGGAATCAGCCTCTGTATCCCTAAAAACTGTGCATGAAATTCTGAAATTCTAGAGCACACTAATGAAAATATGATGACAGGATACATAGTCTAGACAATGCAGATAAAAGTGTCCCCAAAGTATTTAAATCCTTTTTATTAGGAGCTGTCTTCCACTTTAGTTGTATTAAAAGTTTTATGTTCGCTTTTTAAACTTTTGATGATGATCTGATTGTAAAATTTTTTTTTTTGTCCACATTTGACAAATGAAATTTCTTTGCATATTTAGACAATTCTGTTGCACATTTTAAAAAATGGTCTATTTTCTGTTGTAAATATTTTAAGATCAGTTTACATAAAGAAGATACTAGTAACATATTTTTTTTCTTCAGTGGCTAACACACTTCTTACACTGGCCTTCTGAACTTGGCATTTACTCTTCAAAATGTCCCATTAATTCCTATTAGGGAGCTACTAGTAAGGAAAATTGCATGTTAACTTTTATCAATCCGTATGAATAAATGTTAACCATTCTCAGTTAAAAGCTCTCCTTTTAGCTCCACTCAAGTGAAAACACCTAAAGCAGTGCACACGTTGGCAAATCATTCAGAAGATTAATGCACTTAGGCCTGTACAAAGAGTCAGAGATGTGTATTAGCATTATAGATTTTAATTTGAAATGATGTCAGTCTTTTCTCAGCTGCATTGTAGTGCAAGGACTGCCATCTGCTTATAATAATGAATCTGACAATCCACGTAAATGTGATTTGCTGCTCCTTTTGCCAACATAATGGCCTGGATATTGATCCTAATGGTGGAGCAGTTGCTGCCATTTCATTCAATAGAAGTGGGAGGACAGGGTGCAAGAGTGAATTTTCCAGGACTTCTGCTGGAATGACAGCTAAGAACAGAGCTGTGGGTTTTTCACTAGGAGAGGGGACGTGGATATTCCTCGGTCTGAGTTTTCTCCAGGAATGAAACAGAGAACTGACGACTCCAAAAATGAAACAAGCAAAAGTGAGTATCTCTAAGGAAAAGGAGCTCATGACAAGAAAGAGATAAAATAAACAACTCCCCCCCTGTACAGCTGTTTATTTTTGCTCCTGTTGATGACAATCGAGATGGTAAAAGCAGGGGGTGGGTGGAGAGGGAGGTGTTGTAATAGTCTCCACGTTGCAAGGCAAGTTTGGAGCCTGACTTTTCTCTGCGCTGTGAGAAATGAGGTGTCTGAGTTGCAGCATTTTGTATCTCTAATTTCCTCACAAGCGCTTACGCCCTTGAAGAAGGGCATTAGATGGCAAGAGCTAAGTGTAATTCAGAAGTCACAGATCTCAGAGGGAAACTTCTCTCCAGCTAATAGTAAATGCAAGGGTCTCGTGCCTGCCGTTTTTATCACCGCGGTGCAGAATTGCGGGTGTCCCTCGGGATGGCTTTCCTCCAGGAAATGGAACCCGGTTTCCCGGGAAGTGCTCAGACTCAGAGCTGTCTAGAAGAGAGGCGAGGGAACATTTCCCTAAGCTACAACAATTATTACATCTAAGTTGATTCTAACTCCACTGCTAATGTGATTTGTGTGGGGCCCGACAGTATTACAGTACCTTTATAAGAGGGTGCACAGCTGTTTCCATGACAGCCAGGAGAGGTAGGGATGGAAAATGCCATTTGAGATAGCTCAGAAGTGTTTGATTGGTACAAGGCATAAGGTCAGCAGCTTTAAGGAGTAGGCTCCTGTAACAATCAGGCTGATTTTCTTTAAAAAGTGGAGTTCACAACTACTGGCACGTTAATTATTAATAGACTTTAACCAAAGTAGTTAAAAGATAAAGATGCTGTTAATTTTACCTCTACCATTACAGGACCAGGCAGTATGACCTCAGTGACTGAAATACTAATCTCCATGGCCATTTGAAGTGGTTGCTCACACCTACACTCAAATTTTACAGCATACCAAAGAGTGATATATGAAGCATCTTATATATAAATCCATTCCATAACTGTTCCTTTACTTCGAACAGCTTTAACTACTGATTTTTCAACTTTCATTTCTAACCTTGTAGATTGTTATATTTATAAATGGAACAGACACTGCTCATTTCAAGATATCCCCAACAATCCATCATCTTCATGTCATTTGATCTCCTAGGACTAGAATTTTGAAAAAGTGTTCTCAAAGTGTAAAACTACCTACAAGTAAGAGCTGCAGCGTGCATGTAAAATTTCTGTGTTATTCTATCAACACTAACCACATGGCCTCTTGATTTAATATAGTACATCCTAGAATACCTTTCATCCTCTGCCGTACTTGAAGGAATAGTTGTTTTTTTCCCACAGAGCAGTGCAGCAGTGAGCAAAAGCCCAGTAACAGGCAGAGAATCTACACAGAAAGGGAGGGTGTGAAAGAAGTAGAATGAAAGGCAAAAAATAATCCAAAATCCATGTCCAACAAGCCTACATAAACAGCATAAAAATTTACCAAATCAGCACAAAACTTACTCTCCTATCTTTTAACTGATGGTTGGTGATAAAAACACCAGCAATACTTAGTTGACAGAAAAACCCACCTGCCCTGAGGCAAGTAGGCAAACAGAATTTGGCATAACCATAAAAAGACATTATTCTCAGATACGTATAAAAAAATGAGGTGACTTAATACTAATGACAAGCTCTTGCGTGACTGACACAGTACATCTCAAACTGAAACACATCTCAGAATGGGGGAGAAAATTGTTCTCTCATCTTCCCTCCTATTATTCCCTTCCAGTGTTTCTGCTCAGGTAGCAGCAGACAAGCACCTCTAACACAGGCCCTTAGGTCTGACACCCAGTCCCCTCCCAAAGTCAACCTTCATTTTTCTGTCCTGAAGACCTGCTATCCCACAGGTGTTCCTCAGTGGGCTCTTTCGGCTCTTCTTAGAGCTGCATCTCCACTAGTTTTCTTTTTCTGAGGGGAAAGGTCAGGTTAAAATAAATAAATAAATAAATAAATAAATAAATAAATAAACTCATTCTAGAATTTCCCTGTGTGGAAATCATTAGGTAAAATCTGTTTGCAATCAGAGCGGATGCCTTTAGAGCATGTAGCTTGGATCTGGATGCCTTCTACCCTTTTGGTTAGTACCTGTTAGCCATATTTCACTACTGCTTAAGCTACTACCAGCTTTCCAGTTCAGCTATCCAGATGCATATCTTTCATTTTGATTCAACCTTCTAAACTCCTTTATCATAAGAAGAAGAGCAACCATTTTGGTTAACTATAAACCAGTAGAAAGAAAACTTGCGTTCCAGTCCCAGTTTATGAGGCTGTAGTTGTGTAAGCTGCAGAATCTTATGACTAGCTTGTTTGTATCTCAATAAAACTGCTTGAGTAGGCACACTTTTCTAGGAAAGAGGAAGAACATTAATTAAAACTGAAATAAGCATCTTTAAATCTGATGAAATACATATATTACTTTAGATATCTATATCATTTCTTTCAAATTACAGCATAATGTTTGTATATGCATGTGCATGTATATAAACAAATAAATGCTCAATATACATAGCCTACCCATATAGCAGACGTTTGTTTATGGCTTGGGTGTATACCTCAAACTAGATAATTCAACTTCAGGAAAAAGTGAAAGCTGTTGGCGTGGTGACAAACACACAATACTTCTTCACATATTGCCAAATCTTCATTTCAGTCCAAAAGGAAATATTGTTAGAGAAGGAATAAATGTTCAGCTGAGCTTCAAATGAGCACATCTGCGCAAATACAACAAGTACAAGTGATGTGTAACTCTTAATATGAAGGTACCCTACGAAATCTCTCCCAGATGGCGAGTGAACGTAGATGCGCAGCAGCACATTGTCCACATGGAGGCAATACCCATAAGCATCCACGTTTCTCAAGCTTATTGTTTTGGGCAGCATCGGCATCATGTCCTTTTGAATTTTTTTCCAAGAAGTGGAAGAACACCAAACGACCTAGAATACTACCCTGCAAGTTAAAACAGAAACACAGATTTTCTACCTTACGTGGAACAGAAGGGGGTCTGGACCCATGTCAACTCTTAACTCTGCCAGCAGTCCCCTAAGGGGCCACAACTGAATAGACTTCATTTGTCTGACAAGAAAGGACTTTGTTTTGGAAATACCTTTCAAGACTTCTGTCCAGGAGAGTTATGGAAAAAAATTAGTACATTTTTCAATAGTAATTGGCATTTTTTGTGATACATCGGTAAATATGTGATATATGATTGTACCTCCCAGAGCATCTCATCCAACCCTTGCCTCTCTTCTTCAATTTCACAATATCTCCTTTTTCGTAATCACAGTTAAAAACACTGAGTGGGAAGAGTGCATTTTTGAGTTTACAAGTATAAGCAGACAAGAAAGTCTTTCTGCAGGAAAAAGAAGAAACAAAAAAATGTTTGTCAGTGTTTCTTAATCAGCAGAAAGGGAGCAGCTGTCAGCCTGCCGGAATTCAGAATTTAGATGAGCTGTGAGGCCACACTTCTGCTACCCTGCATCTGGTTTGGAAACAAAGAACAACCTGTCTTTGGTTGCTCTCATCTTGTAAGTACAACTACCGCATAGGTAATTAACACTCCATGATAAGGCTTAGTTTTGCATATCTTCATTTCTACTGACTCTTCCACAGTGTAAGTCCTCTTCCCACTTGCAATTAAAACAAGGGTTATGCAGAGGAGAGGAAACCTGAACTTTTTCTGATGTTGAGGTGAAGTGAGGGAAATTTACTTTTTCCGTTCATTTCCTGCAGAACACGCTATGGTATATAATACTTTAAATATATTTTTTAATTTTATCCTTAAAAGAGGAAGAGTGCTCCTTCCCTTCCTCTCTAAAATGTTTAGAAATTAACTTTCTTTGTGAAGTACATGATAACTATATAGCAGTATTTTTTAATCATCCTTGAAACCAAGAGGTCTTGGAACATATTGTTACTATATAGTGAGAGCAGTATTACTCGTTCGATGTAGTATATAATATGAGTTTCGTTGTGCTGCCTATAAACTGATGAATAGAGATTCACCTCCACTTGGGAATGAGACTTCTCTTGCTCTCTGCTCCCCATTCCATCTACACAAAGTCCAGGCACAGGCGTCATTCAGCACCACTGCCTGCAGACCCTGCGGTGAACGCTGGTCTTCACGGGCAGCAAACGCATGGAGGAGACAAACTCTTCTCCTCCTCCCTAGCTTGAACATCACACAGGGTCAAGACAACCTGATCTTCTATGATTTCAGCCCATTAACTTGTTCTGTGGACCATGGATTTTTGAAAGCTTGTGAAATCCAAAGCTGTAGCAGGAAGGACATATTAAGGTAACATTGTCCATAATATTTTTTTTTAAAAAAGAAACCATTAAACTGGGATTATTCTTTATTTTAACACTACTGATTGATTTTTTTTCCTCTGTGATATTGGGAGGTGAACTCAAGTCCACAGACATCTTACAATCTTGTAAGGTGATTCTTAACTCCTAGTAAGGAGACTGCTTATATACTTTCACATAAAAATGCTTAGAAAAATAAATAAATAAAAAATCCTAGCAAGTCAGCTAACCAAAGTTTCCCAGTTGTATCTTTGTTTCATTTCAGTTTTAGTTTTTCACAGTCCTTTTCTGCTTAACCGTCAAGTGAAAGATAAGGCTGTCATGCTGTCTGAATAACAAAAGAAATACAATTTTCCTACACTAAAGTGTACTGGCCTTGTGCCACTCTTAAAATTAAATTTGTCCAATACCAGTTAGCTATAGCAAACATTTTTATGGCATTAGTTGGCAAAGAGAAGAGAGCTTTCTGGGTTTTTTTGTTGCTCCATTTCTCTGAAACAATGGCAAGAATTGACATTGTCTATTCAGTGTAGAAGATAGGCTGTCAAATAAAGCAAGACAAATGTGATGTCCTGACTGATTATTTCCTTAGATACTAAATCAATGAGCTTATTATCACAGCAATTACATTACTAATGTAAACAGATGCTATGTGTAGACAACTGGTTAACAATAAGGTAGTCAGTGTGTACTATTTTTTTTCTCTTATACAAAAAAATTATTTGGAGCATATTATATTAAAAATGACATTTGATCTTCAGCTCATATGAATCAGTTAACTGAATATATGCTGTATCACATGATTTTACATGTAGGAGAGATGTACTGTAAAGAAGTAGTCATTTTTCACATAATTAAAGTTGAACTTTTGCAATCTTTATTATTACCAGCATGAATGTTCTTATCTATATCAATCTGTAATAAAATTCAGGGATTCTGAAACAAAAAAGCAACATTACAGTTCTACCCACAAATTAACTCTGACAATTTAGTCTCAACACAACTTGTTATGTAGTTTATAATGAAATCAAAGAAAAAAAGCAATATCCTGTACATTGGCTAAAATTATTTTCACGTACCTCAACTTGAACTCCCAGTCTATTCTTCTATTTCATAAATAGTTATCTGTAAATTTCTAAACCCTTCTCAGTTCTGGTCACTGTATATGTGGTTCAGAGAAATCTGGTATGCATAAAATAAATCATTATAAATATATCAGCATTTATAATGCTAGGTCTTTATAGTAGAAGGTAGTTCCTTCCTATAAAACAATTCAATCAGTTTGTAAGCTTCCTGAATACAGCTATGTATTCAGGATATGTATACTATTAGCCAAAAAAAAAAAAAGTAATGGGGAATCAGCATAAATTGGTATGTCAGTTCTGTAAGAAAGGACCATTAACCAGTATTTGACCTGATGGCAGGATACTTCTACACTATATCGCGGTCTTTTAATTCAAAGGAGTCTAGCAAGTACTACTAATGAAGATATAGAGCTAGTCTAGATATAGCAGAGATCATGTCAGAAAACAATTTGTCAGAAAATGTTGTTTCACCAAGAGCAAAACTTTTCAGGGGAATGCTGATCACTTCACAGAGCCCTCACCGCAAAGAGTTTTGACTCCACCGAATGCAACCAGTGAGGAACTTCAGAAGTATTTTGTTTACCCAAATTGGATTAAAAACAAATGGCAGATAAAAAATTCCTGCAATGTCTCTTTTCATCACTGTTATTGAATATATGACAGTGAAACAAGCAGTTACATTTCTTACTACTGTCCTATAGAAAGAATTTACATGGAAAGGTTCCTGCTCATCATCAGTTATTTTCTAAGGCATTTCTGAAGGAGAAAGATCTTTTCTGAGCCATTGAGAAATGCTTTTTAGGAAAGCTGCACTGCTTTTATGTTCTCTGTGTGCTACAAAAAGCTGAATACCAATTGAAAATAACAAAAAAAGAAACATTTCCCCAAAGGTCTAGGTTAAGTAAACTGAGTTTGAACAGCAAAGAACAAGCCAAAAGTTCCTACTCCCAGTTTTAGCCACAGGACATTTTTCTCTGTGTGCATTGCAAGAGTTTATTTTCATGAGATCTTGTAATGTTCTAACACGTTTGGAAGTAGATCACTTAAGATATTTACATTCTACAAATATATTTTTATATATATATATATATGTACATTTGTACCAAACACCTCAAAGTGCATTTTTCTGGTCTGGCACCTGATTCTGTACCACTGGAGAGAGAGGTACTGTCACTACTGCATCACTGAAAACAGTGGGTGCAGGATTAACCTCTTAGCAAACAACACACTCGAAAACCTGTTCACAGGCATTATATGATTTTTAGTCTTGTCACCAAGCTGCCAAATTATGTTTTCCCTGGAAAACAGTCAAACCCATTTTTCCTTTGTGGAGCCTGATTTCCATGACAGATATCAGTCCCAGCCGATAATAGTCATATGTTTTGTGCTATGTGTATCATCTGGCATTTTTCATTCAGAAATAAACAATTTTTGTTAAAGTTTAAAATACCTGTCCATAGAAAACATACAGATCAAGTGGAAAATGTTGATGTGTGAAAGAAAGGAAGGGTAAATTACAGTCATTTTATGGAATATGTAATTAAAAAAATAGCCTTAAATTGACAAATAAGAAAAATTACAAACATACTTATTTTTAGTAGTAAAAAACCCCAACACCTTGGTACAGCTTTGAAAACAGCAGGGAAATTTCAGATAAAAGACTGTCTCAAAGGTTACTCAGAGACTACTCACAATTAAAGAAAAAAATAATTTGCAGAAGTTCAAAATTCATGAAGACTTCTCTATACAATAAATAAATATTTTACAATATAATTTGTATTTATTACATCTGGCAGATACATTGCAGTTATATCTGTTTTAATATCTGTTAGCTTTGGTACTTGCTATTCTTCTCTGTCTTCAGAGAATTTCTGTCCCTTCTGCAAAATTTAATTCTGTTGTTTTTGAAATACTGGAACAAAACAGCTCCATTTTAAAGATAATTTTTTATGAAAAATAATATATCTTTGTTTAAAACCACAAACTAGGCATATCATTAGTTATGGTTTCTGTTCTTTGTGACTGAATACCTCGTTGGCTTTCCATATACTGGTTTCTACTGCTGGGATGCACTGCTGATCCAAAACACATATGAAGATGAGAGAGCCTTCATTTCCTCAGTTTACTCAGAAAATAATGATAAGTTTGGCTCAGATTACTAGGGAAATATTGTCACAGTATTTAACTGTCATGTTGTTTTAAAATTAAGTGTAATTTGAAGAGAAAAATGGGGGATGTGTCAAACTCATGTTCTCTCTTTGCTGGCATATTTGAAGTTTTGAGAAAAATGTTCTGGACACGAGTCTTCCATTTGAGGTAAAGAACCATTGTTTTCAAGAAGAAATGATTATAATCACTGCTAATCCAGTTTTCCTCATGCATATTTCACTGTCCATTAATTTCTGATATTATTATATAGGATACTATCTGCTGTATCTTCATAACTTCAATGGTATTACAAGAGGGATAAATTATTCCACAAGAACAAACTGAGACCAAAGAGGTTTGACATATTCTTGCACATGTGGAATCTCTGTCACGGTGTTTTCCTAATATATATTCATTTTACTAATTGTATACAGTAGCATCTTTATAGTAAAAATATTAAAACAAACAAAAAACCCCAATCATTTTAAAAACTCATCATTTTTACACCTCTCAAGAAAAGATATCACATTTAACAGACAGAGCTGAGTGATATTTTTAAAGAAGTGGCAGCATTTATTTATTACTTCTCTCGGTGTTTAATAAATAAGATAAAGTTTTTAGTTTTGTGGTTTTAATTTCTTTTAAAATCATGTATTATTACATTGAACGTAATAAATCAAATGGTTTGCTATCTCATCCACTATCCAAGCAGTTCTATTGATCGGTGATGAATGAGTCCCCAAATTGCCTACTGTGTGCTCTATTCATGCACACTGGAATGCTTGTTTCAGCTACGCTTATTGTGAGACTGAA